>CAUYON010062940.1:0-24601 GCA_963573935.1 Arctocebus calabarensis | reverse complement strand
GGTAGGAAGACATGAGATCTCATATATATATGTATATTTCTTTTTTTTTTTTTTTTTTTGAGACATAGCCTCAAGCTGTCACCCTGGAGAGAGTGCTGTGGCATCACAGCTCACAGCAACCTCCAATTCCTGGGCTCAAGCGAGTCTCCTGCCTCCGCCTCCCAAGTAGCTGGGACTACAGGCGCCCGCCACAACGCCCGGCCTTTTTTTGGTTGCAGCTGTCATTGTTGTTTGGCGGGCCCGGGCTGGACTCGAACCCACCAGCTCAGGTGTACGGGGCTGGCGCCTTATCCTGTTGAGCCACAGGCACCGAGCCGAGATCATATATTTTTAAATAATCCCATTTAGCTAGGCCACAGTAGGTAAGCTTCAAGGCTAAGGAGAGACCCTGGCCCAGGTGGAGGAGTAGAAATATGAGACGTGACAGAAGCGGCCCTAGACGTACCCGCAGCTGAGGAAAGGGAGGTTGGAGAGGGTGTGCCTGACCTAGGCCTGCAGTGACCAGGCGGCCAATTCCGAGAGACAGTGATGGGGCCAGAGTGTGACCCACAGGCATGAGGACCCTTAGCCACAGATGACGTCCAAGGCAAGGAGCCTGACACAGAAACAGAATTCTGAAAGTAAAAGTTACCTTTTTGAAGGTAGGCAAAGGGCTGGAGATGAAAGCAAATATAGGACTCATTTCCAGGTTAAAGATTCAGCAGCTGAAAAAAGCCAAAGAGCTGTCAGAGGGAAAAGGGAACTGGCTGACGTGTACAGCGAGCCACAGGCCCGAGTCTTTCCAGCAAAGCCTCTGTGCCTTCACCTGCACTTTCTCCTCGCGCCCTGATCCACCTCGCGGTTTTTACAGGCAACATAGATCTCCACTCACAACATGTGACTCAAATACAAGGGAAGAATGTCTTTTTTTTTTATTATTATTTGCAGTTTTTGGCCAGAGCTGGGTTTGAACTTGCCACCTCCAGCATATGGGGCTGGCGCCCTACTCCTTTTAAGCCATAGGCGCTGCCCAAGAATATCTTTTTTATCTGTGTACAGCACCATAGGAAGCAGGTGGAAGACTCTTTTGTCTTTCCTTGGGGTAATACTAAAATTACATTCTGAACGTTCATCAGATGAGTAGATTACCTCTATTTTTCACAATCACTCTGGAATATAAATGTACTTATTTCCTGATGAATGAGCTATCTAAGACTCAGAGAAGTTAAGTGGCTTGCCCAAGGCCCTGAAGATTTTATGTTGCAAAGTCAGGAAGGAATATTATGTCCATCTTCTCTGCTGACCACCGCCATGCTCTTCCAACTACGCAAGAGCTGTCCACAGAAAGATAATACAAGGCAAATTTGTAATTTTACAATTTCTCATAGCCACATTAAAAATTTCAAAAGCATTTAAATAACTCAATAAAGTGAAAATAATATTGAATATGTAATCAATACAAAAGTTACTTTTCCTTTGGTGGCACTTCTTCAAAATCTAGTGTCTGTGTTATACATATATCTCAATCAGTACTAGCCTACCATGTTGCACAGCACAGAACTGTAAGTCATATTCTGCTTTCCCATTTAATTAATTTATATTTCCCAAAATATAGTTTCAGAAAAAAAGGATTCAGTTTGGAGGAATGAGTGTGTAGAATATGTATGCATGGTTCTTTCTCAATAATTCCCAACCTTATCTGTCAGCATCAGTTGGAAAACTTTTTAAAGATTAAGAACAGACAAAATCTTCACAGATTATCATTTTATTATACAGTTAGGCTCAGGCATTAGAATTTTTTAATCTTTATTTTTATTTTGGATTAATAGAATGGTTCATGCAATTAGGTTATATTGTTTGCATTTGTCAGGAAAAGTCTGAGTTGTATTTGAGTCCTTCACCTTGGCAGTGTGCCATATACCCCTGCATTGTATCCACTGGGTGGGAGCTTACTAAGCCCCTTCATCCCCTAACCTCTTCTCCCTTTATGAATTTAATTGTGTTTTTCCTCTCGTATGGGCCTATAGATGTTCATCCATTAGTTTCAAATTGGTATTGAGTATGTGAGATGCTTGTCTATCCATTCTTGAGATCCTTTACTAAGGAGAACGTTCTTCAACTCCATCCAGGTAAATACAAAAGATTAAAATCTTTATCTTTATATATCGCAGTTTATCGATGTATTCATGGGTCGATGGGCACTTGGGTTGTTTCCACATCTTTGAGATTGTGAACTGAGCTGCTATAAACATTCAAGTGCAAATTTCTTTATTGTAAAATGATTTTTTTCTTCTGAGTATAGACTTAGTAGTAATGGAATTGCAGAATCAAATGGAAGATCTATTTTTAGCTCTTTGAGGATTTTCCATACTTCTCTCCAAAAAGGCTGTATTAGTTTGCAAATCTCACAAGTGTTCCCTTCTCTCCACAACCATACTAGCATCTGCAGCTTTGGGACTTTGGGATGTGGCTATTCTCACTGAGGTTAAGGGACATCTCAGAGTGGCTTTGATTTGCATTTCTCAGATGATTCAGGATGATGAGCATTTTTTTATGTGTTTGTTGTTCATTGTTCTGTCTTCTTGTATAATAAATATTTAAAGGTGCAATTTTACAGATTTTCTTAAAATGAACACACACAGGCAACCAACATCCAGAGCAAGGATTTGAATATCCCACCCCCCTGGAAGGCCTTGCCATGTCCCCTTCTAGTCATCACTCTCTGGAAGGTGCTGTACCCCCAGGACTGGTAAATGGAAAATCCCTATCTGTCCTTGCAGAGCATGTTCTAAAATTTGGCGCAGAACAGATCTCTACTGTATTCCTGCTCAGTGTAGTAATACAGGCTGCCCTTCTGTAGAGTTCTTTTGTCATGTTTCTCAGGGTAATGTGAAGCTCTAGGAATCATAACTTACCTGCCAAACCAATCACCTTCTAGAGGTCTCCACCCATGAGAACACAGTTCCTTTAAATTGCTGTATCTCAGGGTCCACACAGACGCAATCTCCATTAAGTCCTGGACGATCAAGCTGGCTCCAGCTACATTCTGCTCGTCTTAGTGGCATGATCCTAGGAATGTGGCCTCTCCTCTCTGTTCCTGAATGCTGTAACTACTTGTTTTCCCACTTGAGTTTTACCTCCTCATTATCAATAGATCCAGATAAAATCACAACTTTGTGACGCCAATAGCAAAGATTTCAATTTCTGCTACATAGGTTTTAAGTCCCAGGCTTAATCCCCTTTCCTTGGTAAATAATTCCCCAACTTTTTGCTCTATCCCTTCTATCCATTACCACACAGATCCTCTGGTCCCATAAACTAAATTCTGAGAGACAGCATTTATTCTTCCTATTGGTCATTTACCTCCCCCAGATTGAAGTGACTTTTTATAAAATACATTTACTACAAAAATTCAGAATTGGTGTTCTTCAGTGAATGTTTCCTATTGACAAACTTAGAAAGTAATCATCAATTACCACATTTTCTAACTCTAGTCAACTTGAGAAAACATAACAGTGGATTGAATCCTTTAGCCCTATGTATGGTAAGTCCTGAATAAATAGCTGTGCTAAATGCCCAGCAATATTTGGCCTGTCATTCGTTGGAATTATAATTGCTTCACAGTGTTTGGTTTTTCTGTGCTTTCAGAACAATGCCTTGTTGTATGACCAGCCCAGACAAGAATATTTTGAATTAGTCTGATTCTGCAAAGACAGCATTCACAGTGAGAAAAAGAAAATATGACCATCTGTTCTCTTCCTTCATGGTTCAGTCTGACAATATCTTAATACAGCTGTCTTCCTTCTGAACTCCAAAGTCCATCCTACTCGGCCCACTTGCCTGGTGCCATCAGTTTCCCATCTGAGCTTCCACATTTACGTTGTTTCTCTCCACATTCCTGCCTTCTTACTCACACTTCACTACTTTCCTTCATTTTATCTAGTCATGATTCTCCTAATTCTATGTCCAACCAGTTGCCTCCTATTCCCCATCCTCAGAAGCCCTGCTTCCATCTTCAATCCTTTAACCTTGCCCTTTCTGTACATTGCTCAGCCATTCCCCAACTTTATGTGGGAGAAAGAGTGAAAAAGGAAAGGAGCTCTGAACTTAGGCTTCCAAGACATAGCTCAATCTAAAGTTTGTGGGAAGTATGGAAATAATTCCTAGGTATTGGCAAGGACTGAGAGTATTAGGTAAAGTAGGAGAGGAAGGACGCATAAATAACATTGCTGGTAAAAGCAATCTTCACTTCTGTTATTATAGATTTCCACTGAGTCATGTATCAACTATGAGAAAGGTGGTAGGTGGTACCTAGTGCCACCAACTGCCACCACTACCAGAATCAGAACTTTTACGAGTCCCCCAAACATCTGACAAAACACCTTGATTTCTCATCTGTCCGTTCGGTGGAATTCTAAATGACTGACTATTTTAGAAAATACTTGTAGAAACAACAACAATAACACACACACACACATATATGTTCACCTCTAACTTTTTTTGGGGGGGTACAACTGTTACCTTTGCAGTTTCACAATGTTAATAGGTCATACAAAGGGACATAACAATGTAAAATATAAAGTCATTATGGACTGACATGGAAGGACAGGGAGAAGCGCTAGACAAATCTAGTCATTTGAAGACTTGTCTCTGGCACTCTGACAGCTGCATTCTTGTTCATCTTCTGACTCTAGCTCAGATAAAAATCTCACTGTCTGGGTTCCCCTGAGCCCCTGAGTAAAACTGAGACCAGACCAAGCGTCTGGTAAACACCAAGGAGAACAAAAGGAAGAAAAAGAGTATACATTGACTGACTAAAGGAAGATTTCTCATTTTTAATCTAGCTAATTTCAGCCCAAGTTCTCCAGGCCCTTCCATTACTCATGAAATCTTCTAACAGGAGATGAGATACTATGTATGTAGAAAATTCTCCCATTTTGTCTATATGTTCTTCCCCTCATTCCAGGTTCTAGACAAGGGAAGACTCCTCTTCCACTAGTTAGGTACATCATGAAAACTATCTTTAAGTATTTACTTTCACATACAGTGTTGGTTAGGCAATTAACATAATGCACAGATTATTCATACACACTGAAAAAGTACTATCTTGCTGATTAAAGAAAGATGATGTTGAAGCCCTCATGATCTCAACCAAGGTTGTCAGGGCTGCAACAAGATACAGGGTATTATAATGCTTATCAATCTATGGATCTGTGTACTCAATTAGAAAAGCTAACTTTTACAATTACTTATACAAATAGTAAAATAAAAAATATTTTTTCCTCTTAGCCCTAAGCAAATTCCATACAACAGGCATTCTGATTAATCATAATTTTCCCTGAATAAATATTTTAGTGGTTCATAAATCACTTTTTTTATCAGATAGGAAAACCAGGTTATTTAACAATAATTAAATTAGTCTTTCATATATCACAAGTGAAATATAAAAATTTGCCTTCATATTCTCTACATTTATACATTTTTCCATAGTTCTTATTTCTAATCTGTACTCTGTAAATACTGACAAGTGATAAGTAACGGATATCTGCCTCCTGGTGGCTATATGCAGTTGTAAAGGGAAAAAAGGAACCTGTGACTCTTAAAATACAACAAAAGGATTTTGTTTTAGAAAAGTGCTTACTCTGTAAAGCCAAGAGAGAAAAAAATCAACAGTGGCAGCCAACATGACTGTTTTCTAAGCACACTGTGGAACATGCCAGGTCCCCTTTTCACTCATTTAAGTTGTAAGCCATAAATATATGCACATAAGATTCAAAGAGTTCTCAAGAAAGCCAGTTTGGAATGAATTAAAATGTTCTGCAATTCTAGTACATTTATTATAAATATCTTCCCTTAATTCCCAAAGTCATAAGGCTGCAGTACAACTTGCCTTTATTACCTTTAACCACATGGAATGAGCTTTACGTTATATATTTTATAATTCTATATATAGAATATCTCCTATTCTATGGTCTCTTGGTCAATCAGTTATAGTAAAAAAATATATAGATATATGTATAATTCTTTGTTCAGTTAAGTGTCGTTACTTGGCAATAAAGTAACTCTTGGGAAATATAAAACATGTCTTGACAGGAACATAGCATTGCTTACTAAAACTACATGTTAGAAATTCAGGAGACTGTGCCAAAGTAATATTTACCGAGGCAATTTTTTTTTACTAAGAATTACCACAATCTGAGTCAATTTTGAAAGTATTGCCTTGAATAAAAGTAAAATATATTGCATTGTATGCAACTAATAAATATTTAACCTAAATACTATGAGCTTTATTACTAGAATAAATTTTCAATGGAAGAAATACATTTCAATAGGCAATAAAAATAACTAAGATTATTATGTAATTTTGAGATTGCTAGGTGAATTAACTCAAGTGTTATTAAGCACTAGAAACACTTTTGATTGTGATTTTAGTATTTCATTGGGAAAGTGATACAGAAAATATTTATATTTGATTCCAGACATTTTACAACATTCCACTGGTTAGTGTTGGTCTGCACCAAGGGAGGATTGAATGGATATTATTTTAACATAACTAATAAAAGTAACAAACAATTTAACTCAACCCAAATCATTGGAATGAACATACTAGTTTTATAAGATATTTTGTTCAATTCTATCAAAAATGTCATTTTCTTTTCTTATTTTTTTTAGTATTGTTATGAGATTACAGCTGGATTGTATTCTCATAGATGAATGCCCACTTACAATAATTGACATGAATAAATGATATATTTGATGACAAGGACAAACACTCATGACGGCTCTCTAACACAAATTTCTCTCTCTCTCTCCCCCCCCTTTTCATAGAGATAGGGTCTCATTATATTGCCCAGGCTGGTCTTGAACTCCTAGACAATCCCCTTGGTTCTGCTTCCCACGCAGTGGGGACTATAGGCGCACACCACCACACTTGGCAAATTTTAATTTTTAAAAAGCTTAGTGGAAAATTTAAGAATATACCAAGTAAAAAGTGGTATAATTAACTTCAGGGTAGCCATCATCTGCTTCAGTATTCTTGGAAAATATTTTTTCACCTGTACTTCTGCTGGGAGAATAACCTAGCTAGATGATTTTGAGGAAGACTCAAACTTTCTATCATTTTAGCTTTAAATATTTCAGTTTGAATCTCTAAAATATAAAGGACGTTTTTTACATATAATAATAGCATTATAACTAAAGAAAAGTGCTAAAGTTGTATTATCAAATAATCAGTGTTTACAATTATCTCACAAATGCCTCTATAGTTAGTTGGTTTAAATTTGGATTCATAACAGGTTTATAAACTATAATTATTGATAAGCCTTCTTGAAAGTCTTTTTTATTAATAGAATTTATTCTTTAGAACAGTGTTAGATTTGAAGATTAACTGTGCAGATATGTTGCAGCCCACATAGCCTATGCTAGGAGTGAGAGTTATAAGAAATACTTGTATTGCTCAATAATGGAACATCTGGGTGGAAAGGGCACGGAGAGGGATTTAGCTCTACTAACAAGCATAAGAGCTGGCGAGATGAGGGCAGTGGTGAATTGGCAGTCTCTACATTGTGGTGTAGAGAAGCATGAGATTAGCCTTATATTAGGATGGAGGAAAAGGCAGTCAGGGAGCATGCGCATTCTATCATGGACTCACTCTCTGTCTCCTCTCCTGCCTACAGAAAGCTGACTTGGCATCTCTCTGCTGAAGATTGCCAAGCTCTCTAAAGACTAAGATCTATCTCTCTAAAAAGACTGCTTCTCTCTCTCTCTCTCTCTCTCTCTCTCTCTCTGTCTCTCTCTCTCTGTCTCTCTCCAGCTAAAGTAGATAGCCCTCAGGTACCCAAGAGAAACCACCGTACCAGAGCAAGGTAACTTAGCGGTCCGCATCCAAAACCTAGTTAAGCCAGCCCAAGACCTGGCCAGTCCAGGGCCCTGACAAGAAGTGTCAGAAGTGACATGTGACACAGATACTACAGAGAGTTCTCATATACACCGTGCACAGTTTCCTCAGTTATTAACGTCTTACATTAGTATAGCAAATTTATTAGAATTTATGAACCAATATCAATATTAATGATGCATTATTATTATTACCTAGAGTCCATATGCTAAACAGATTTTCTTAGTTTTACCTAATATCCTCTCTCTATTCTGGAATCATACTCAAGTTAGGACATTATATACATTCAGCAAAAAATATATGTGTGTATACGCAAACGCGTTTGTGTGTGTTTGTGTAGAGAGAGTGATAGCAACAATTAGATGCACTTACATTGTTTTAATTTCAATTTAACATTTATTAATTTTGTTAGTATGTTTCTAATACAGCGTACAAGTACAGTTCCCCTTCAGTTCATGTGAACTGTGGGGTAAGTGGTTCCAGCACCCACCACAGGTAACAAAATTTGTGAATGCTCAAGTCTTTTATATAAAATGGCATAGTATGTATATTTAGGGAAACTGTTTCCATGTTTATGCCTCTATACAATTTCTTCTTTCTCAAAGGTAGCCATGGTATTTTAAAAAATATTTTTTCAACGTTAACAAAATACCCATGGATCTCTATGCTTGAGAGATACACCCCCGACACACACGCACACACACCTTGCTATTTTTGCCTAACAATATTTGCTGGAGATCATTCCTCCTACATCATCAGAATCCCTCTGGACTGGATGGTATCTTCTAGTTTGTAACCAGTTTGCTATTGATGGACATCTGCGTTGTTTCCTATATCTTGTTCTCACAAATTGTACAATGATAAATATAATTGTCAATACTTTTTTTTTTGTATTTTTCCCAGTGAATCTTACTAATAGATTCCTATGAACAGGAGTTCTGGTTCTGAGTAAAATTGCACACAAAATGTTGCTGTATCTTGACCAATGTGCCTCAATAGGCATGAACCATTTGAAGTTTTCATCAACAATATAGGAAAGTACCTATTTTTCCAAAGTTTGCCAACAGAGTATTTTAAATGAGAAATACTTTCACAGTGCAGTATTAATTTGTATCTAATTAAATAGTCACATGCAATTTGCATTTCTTCTTCTTTGACTGTCAGATACCTGTATCTTGCCCATTTTTTGTCTAATATTGTTGGTTTTCTAATTTATTCTTTTGAGAATTTTTAGAAAGCTGGATAAATATGTTAGTACTTTGTGATCTAAGTTACAAATACCTTTTATTTCCGAGTTTGTCATTTTTTAAAGTTTGATTTAAGTGTTTTTCCCATGAAAAATACTTTCTTATTTTATGTTGTAAAATATATCAATCTTTTCCACACTTTGGGGTTTGAGTCATAGGAGTGTTTTTTTATTCCTAATTTGTAGAGACATTTATTACTGCTTTTGCCAGCTCTTTAATGATTTTACTTTTATTTGTATCTAAATCTCTGATACATATGGAATTTATCGTGATAGAACATATTAAATTGTATTTTCTTCTATGAATTCCCAATACCATTTGAAAATTTCTATCTTGACTTTGTATATTTGAGATACCATAACTATCTTATAGTAAATTCATGTGCAGTTGAGTCCATTTCTGAAGTTTGTTTTCTGTTCTATTTTTGGCAAGTGCAGTCAAGCAAGGACACCATACTCTTTTCATTACAGATTCTCACATTTATGCTTTAATATCTGCTGAGGCAAATAGTCTGTGACCAATATTATTGTGCCCTTTCCCCAAGGTTTTTCATAACTACTTCTTGCTTGTTCATTCTCCCAAATGAAATTTACAATCAATCTTTCAGCTCTAAAAAGATTTTTTTCTAATAGCATTTTTATTGGAATCATGTAAAATTTTTAAGTTGATTTACAAGAGATTGACATCGCTTAGATGCAGAGTTTTTCTCTTTGGGAATCTAATTTGTTTTTCATTTATTCAATTCTACTTTTGTATATTACAAGAGTATTTAACAGTTTCAGTCAAGTAGGTTTGGAGTATTTTTTTTCATGGTTATGCCAAGTTTGAAATTTTTTGATAGTTTCGTTTGGGTAAGGTTTGCTGCAGTACATGGGATCTTTTATTCCATTAAATTTTCTAACTGGTTTTGGAATGAAGACTATTGATTGTTATGTGTTGGCCAATTGTTTGCTGCATTTTTTGTATTGATACTACATTTCTGAGTGTTCCTGATATATTATTGTATAATATCCAAATAAAGATAGCTTTAATTCTTCTTCTCAAAATTTTTACTACCCAATGCTTTCTTCCCCTAATTTATTGACTACTAATAACAACTTATAATAGACAAGGTTATCTAGCATTTTCCTGCAAAGTCTCTACTACTTTTTCATTAAGTAAGACATTGGCTTTTGAGCTAATGATAACATAAATTATCATGTTAAAGAAGTGTCCATCAATTCTTATTTAAGTATTTTTAGCATGAATTAGCATTTCATATCTTTCTTTACTCAAGAAGATGCCTAGTTACTTTTCCATACTCTTTTTGAATTTATAGGTTTTAATTTATAGTTTCATAATATTGAATGTCTCTTAGTTCCCTATAATAAATCCTACTTTGTCATGGCTTTTTACATTTTTTTCTTTGATTTTTTTTTTAATTTTTAACTTCTATAGATACATAAAAGTTGTATGTATTTATTAGGTACATACCTCTATACAATTTATTCTTTCTCAAAGGTAACTGTGGTATTTTTAAAATATGTTTTCAGTTTTTCTCTAAAAATATACACATGGATTTCTATGCTTGAGATACACAGCTTGGATATACGCTTATATCAAAATATCACACAAAATATTGATATAAGCATATACTATGTGATGATCAAATCAGTGTAATTGGGATACCCACCACCTCAAACATTAATATTTCTTTGTGGTAGAAACATTCCAATTCCAATCTTTTAGTTATTTTGCAACATAAAATAAATTATTATTAAGTATAGTCACTCTACTGTGCTACTGAACACTAGATCCTGTTCTTTCTATTTAACTTTATTTTTGTATTAATTGTTATCCCCTTTTACCCCTGCATTGCCTAAACTTTCCCAATCTCTGTGAACCATCATTCTACTCTCTATCTCCATAAGTCAAATTTTTTAGCTCCCATCTATGATTGAGAGCATATGACAGTTGTCTTTCTGTGCCTGGCTTACTTAACATCATGTCCTCCAATTTATATCCTTGTTCTTATAAATGGCAAGATTTCATTCTTTTTATGGCTGAATAATATTTCATTGTGTATAGGTATATGCATATGTATCACCTTATCCATTCATCTACTGATGGACACATAGGTTTATTCCATATCTTGGCTATAGTGAATAGCACTACAATAAATATTCAGGTGTACATATCTCTTTTGTAATGCTGATTTTTTCTTTTGGGTATATACCTAGCAGTGCCATTATTGGATCGTTTAGTAATTCTATTTTTAGTTTTATAAGGAACCTCCATACTGTTATCTGCAATGGGTATACTAATTTATATCCCTAACAACAATGTATAATACAAGGGTTCCACTTCCTCCACCTTTGACAGCATCAATTACTGCCAGTCTTTTTAATAAAAGTCATTTTTACTGGAGTTAGATGATATCTCATTGTAGTTGTGATTTGCTTTTCTCTGATTGCTAGTGGAATTGAGCATTTTTTCATATAGCTGTTGACCATTTCTAAGTCTTCTTTTTAGAAATGTCTATTCAAGGGTTTTGCTCATTTTTAATATCAGATTATATTTTTATTTTTGCTGTTGAGTTGTTTGAGATTCTTATATATATGGTCATTAATCCCTTTTAGATAAGTAATTCAAGTATTTCCTCCCCTACCAAATTTAACCAAAGAACTGAAAGAACTCTCCAATGAAACCTATAAACATTGATGAAAGAAATTGAAGAAGGCAAGAAAAAAAAAAGAAAGGAAAAGATATTCCATATTAATGGACTGAAAGAACAAATATTAATATTAACTAATTAAAATATTCATACCACTTAAGGTGGTCTATGGATTCAGTAAAATCTTCATCAATATACCAATGGCATTCTTCACAGAAACAGAAAAAGTAATCCCAAAATTTACATGAAACCACAAAATATCCAGAATAGCTAAGCCAAATCCTGAACAAAAAAGAAGAAATCTGGAGGCATTATGTACACACATTGTCTAACTTCAGATTATATTACAAAGCTCTATGATAGCAGCATAAAAACTCAAACATAGACCAATGGAACAGAATAGAGAACCAGGAAAACAATCCATGTATCTACAGTTGACTCAGTTTTGACAAAGGCTCCAGGAACATACACTGGGGAAAGGACAATCTCTGAATAAGTGGTGTTGGGAAAACTAGATCTCCACATGAAGAGGGATGAAAGTAGATCCCTGACTCTTACTACATACAAAAATCAAATCAAACTTCGACAAGTTATCTGAAAAACACATTGTGCTCCTGCAGTTGATCTGGAACTTATCGCAATGGAGAAGTGAAGACAATCCTAGACTGAGGTGAAGAAAGATTCCAGTGTCCGGACCCTGCTTCTGGGGGTCCTGGTTTTGAACAATCATAAATGCCATTTCAAATGTGAAAGAATATTGATGTTTCATCTTTCAGAAAATAAAAAGATTAAATTATGATTCAGCACTTGATAAAGGCCTTCTTAAAAAATAAATTATTTGAGAGACACAGCTTCATGGCCTCACTGAACTAGTCAGTTCCTGTGACCTAAAAGCTTTGGCTTTTTGTGAAATTAAATACTCAAAATGCAATATACTGGAACCACATCACACAATCTTTCATTAAAAAAAAATGCCTTCCCAGATTTAGGGTTGTCTTTCAACTCTCAGCATTGGGATGAGATAAGTATAAAACATCATATGCGATAAAAAAGATTTTGGTATTTTTATCTAAAAGTCTAATTTTTTTAAGATAAAATAAGTGAAAACATGGGGCAATGTTTCTTATACATATGCCTATATAATAAATTCCTTTTAAAGTTAATGTGAGGACATAAAGAATGTATTTTCTGGAGACATTAAATATATAGTGTCAACTCCCTAGAAAATCTAGCCTGAGATATAGGTGCAACATGTAAGTTTTTAATTCAACAAAATGAATCAAACCAAGGAGCCACACAAATCCAATGAAAATCATAAATCTCAAGGGACCATTCTGACCATTCACACTCCCCTGAAACCAACATTCAAATGACTTCTTTCCCTAGTAGGATTTTAGACTACACTATTGTACTAAGTGACTACCATTTACCCTAATCCTAACCCAATTGAGTGTAAATGGTTTAGCGTTTCCAAGCTGCTCAACAAACTTTTACTTTTACCTTTACTCTCAGTCAGACCTTTAATTTCCACCTGATTTTTCATTAGGCAGTATTTGTGCAGCCAACATAAATACAGCCCACAGTGATTAAATGACCAAACCATTTTCACCACCACAAACTTGAAAAGGTTCAATCAGATTTGTAGAGATCTGTATAAAGAAGATTAATCTCAGATTCATGAGGTGTCTATACTCAAACTTCAATGCAAAAGTTGGTATTTTTTGATTGCTCTCATCTTCCATTTCTGACAAATTTAATAAAAATAACATCTATCCATGATTTCTCTTCTCTTCACCTACTGTACTGTATTGATGTCACCTTAAAAGTAACAGAACCAGCAAATCTCGTAGTCTTTGTGTATTATTATCTACCATCTGTTAACTAGAAAATGGACACTACTGTACTACTGAAATAGTCTTTTTTTTCTCTTCTTCTTTCTTTTCAAGTGCCAGGCTAAACTCTGGCTGATTCTGATAAAGTGATCTGAATTCTCAAGCATTGCACATGTCAGCATTCCAGGGAGGAACAAGAACAGAAGGGAGTTGTTTCCATTTACCCAGAAAATCCACAAGCATGAGCTGACTTGCCTTGTATGCTTGAGGAAACCACAAGTGGTGCTGTGCTGCTGAAAACCAAAATACTTGCTGCTATTCTTAACAGAATTTTAATTTGTCTTCTGGCTGCCCCACAGTTGTCTTTGTCTGTTAAGCAAGACACCAAATGGCCCCTTCCTGTCCCAGGTTGCCTATCAGTACAGTATGTTTGCTTTGGGGATAAAAAGCAGCTTGGTTTAAAGACTAACAGAATTATAATTCTTTGCTAACTTTGGTTGAGAAAGACCACATTTATTTCATAAAAAAATAACAGAAAACATACTATTGAGAATAATATGAGATTTAGTAGTGAAGTTTTTGTTTAAAATGCCACAGATAACATCCCTCCTAGGAAAAAAGCTAGGTCTACAATTGCCTTAAAAGATTTGCTATCCTAAGGGTATGAGGAAAACTAACATTAAATCTCTGTGGCAATTATTTTGATTTCAATTGTGGTTGTCTCTAGCCTGCCACATTGCTCTGAAATTGTCATAAATTAAATATTTTGCGAGTTTTATAGGCTATAAAATCTGATTATAAGAAGAGCCATACATGGAGTGTTGCTGGATAAACTATAGGCTATGTTCTCCTTTTTAGCCCCTAAAATTGTACAGTTAAAAATCAGTCCAAAATAAAGTATCAATGGTAACTTTAAGAGAATACGTTACAAATGGAAATTTAGAAGGTCAAAAACTAGAGATGGGGTTAACGTGTGTTGAAAGTATTCTCTGCACATGATCCTCATAGAAACTTTTGGTGTTGAAAGCTCTCTTATATAAGAGGAGGTGAAGATATAAAAAAGTTTGTTCACTTTCCCAAAATGATCAGCAATAAACGGCCTATTGAATAATCACATTTAATTCATTCTGCTAGAAACATTCTCCACAGAAAGCTTGTAAACAGCTACCTCTGTCCTTGGCATTATGGTTGTGTGAAAATCAGGTTTATATTTAGTAAACGGTTAACCCTTGTTTAAACTTAGCTCCTCCACCATGCCTTCACAGTAACAAAGGGTCCAAAGAACACCCTTAAAGGCACTATAATAAAATGATAATTTTGGCAGTAGGAAACTAAAGTGATACCAATTTATCGTCTATTTCTTAGTCCTGAAATATTCAGATTTTTGTAGTAGGTATATCTTGCTTGACTTTCTAAAGCATACTAGGACCCCTATTTCTCACTGTCAGCCTCTGTTCATTCCTTTGTGCCTTTGTGTATATATCCATCTTCCAGACTTTAAGTTCTTTTGAGGACAGCAACTGAAATACCTATTCCTTCTATTGGGAAGACCATCTATTTTTAACATACTGTTTGGCATATAGATGAAAGATATTTTTGACACCATGTATTTATTGTTCTAATTTTATTAGACTATAAGAACAGCCTTCTTGTAAAAAGCTAATAAAGTTTACTTATTTCAACTTGTATTACTTCCAAAATTAGATATTCAGTTCTATATATACTTTGCATACATGCTTTTATATATACTTTGTATATAACATATGGGCTGAAATAAAAACAGTTATATTAATTTGATCTCCTCTCTCATCTATGACCAATGTACAACATTGTGCTTGATGTTATGCCCTGAGAGAGGTGCCTATGAGAATCTAAACATGAGGCCTGGCCTGCGTTCACCACTGGTGAGTGATCAACAAAGAAAAAGATCATATTCCGGAATGCAGATATTTCAGCCTGAAGAGTGAAAGAAAAGACATGGCTAAAGGAAATGAAATTTAAGTGTATGTTATAAAATTCCAGATTGTAAACATAACATGAACAGAAAGTGAATATGGCTCATATTTCATTTTGCATATTCTGAGAAAGTCTTGACTTTACAGCATGATCAATGGAGCTGAATGATAAACTTCAGAGGAGATATCAGATGCCAATAATTCATTCACAAGTGGCAAGACTAATGATGCAGCATCATGAATAAAGGTGTAACCAGATTTTTAAAATTGTGTTTGGGAAGCATAGTGATAACACAATCTTTTTATCTTACTGTTTCTTTTTTCTCTTTTTTTCTTTCTTTTTCTTTTTCTTTTTTTTTTTTTTGAGACAGAGTCTCGTTTTGTTGCCCTTGGTAGAGTAGTGTGGCACCATAGCTCACAGCAGCCTCCAACTCTTGGGATGAATCAATCCTCTTGCCTCAGCCTCCCAAGTAGCTGGGACTATAGGCATCCATCACAATGCCCAGATAACTTTTTTTAGAGTTGGGGGCAGGGGTCTTGCTCTAGCTCAGGCTGGTCTCGAACTTGTGAGCTCAGCCAATCCACCCACCTTGGCCTCCCAGAGTGCTAGGGTTACATTTTTATCTTATTGTTAATATAAACAGTTTCCCAAGAGCCAAGGTATTGAAATAACAGCTACCTTGTTATTATGATGGGAGGTATGACCTTATTTTGACAATGATACATTTGATAATAAAGAACATGAAGACATGGTTCTGTAACATGTACTCTTTGCAATACCACAAAGAATATTCATGTGCACTGCCTACACATTAAACAAAAAGATAGGGCCTCATTCACTATGTAAGATTCTAAATGTGAATCAGTAAATCACTATCATGTGGGCCCAGGAAATTTGTTACACAGTTTTTTTAAATCAAATTATTAATTTAGACCTCACTTTTGACCAAGATGGAGGGAGCAACAGGGACTAGATTTTCTCTCATATCTTGTACATACAGACGAAAAAAATTGGTAGCTATTTTTATCTGAGTGTATTATGGATAGAAGAAAAATGTAAATAAATAAGCAACTGAGTATAATTTGGCATTGTTGTCCTTACCATTGTTTCCTACAAGGCATATTGTGTTCTCTTTTTCCTTAGTGTGGCAGCATAATCCTTACTTTTTTGCTTCTTGCTCTTGCTTTTCAGTGACAAATCCTTTCATATCCATTTGATTTTTCTGATATTTTCTCGAATACAAGTTCCTGAAACTATCCTCACAGCCATGCTTATGGGTGTACAAGTAAGAGAGGAAAATCTTTTGCAGGTAGGAGAAGCCTCAACTCTGTCATGTCATTCTAAATATACTCTCCCCCATTTTTCTCCATGTGTCTCAAGAAAGGAATTATGAACATATAACTAGGATTTTTGTGTTTCAATTTTTTAACCATAACCTTGACTATTCATGTACCAAACACCTTTCCTCTCCTAATGTGAATTTTACTGCTAGTTACAGTGTCACCTAGAAAGTCATATTAATTTATTTTTCTTAAAAAGTCTTAAATTATTACTAAAAAAGTTTTACACAAAGGAACAGCTGTACCGGTTTTTGAAAACAAATGGCCTTCTTTTTATACATTTATCTCAAACTTGACTGTTTAAACATGTATTCAAAATCCTAAACAGATTCAAAAATTGATTTGCCAAGTAATTTTACCACAAGGAGAAAACAAGAAAAATAGATTGAAGTTGATTGTGATTTCTAGTTCTGAAGAGTGGTTCTAATCATGGACAGAAATTGGGGAAGCTCAGAGGGCAGATTTTGGGGGATTTTGAGGTATTTAATTTTGAGGGCTTTTTTAGGGTCATGATAAAAAATTAAGAGAAAATATTCTACAGGCCATTGTGGGAGGTAGGTAGGCTAAGTTCTAGATGGGCTCTTCAAAGCCAGAGTAAGGTTCAAAAGTGGGCCATCCCTGTACTCCTAATTGAAAAGAAAGGAGTCTGAAGACTTCCCACTCAGGGGAATGTCTGAGTGACTATCCCTGCTACAGGAAATCAGCAGTGCGGGGGGGAAAGGGGGGCTGAAACCATCAACTGGTAGTTTAGATCCAGGAAGTTAAGACGTCTGCTTGAAGAGGCAAGACTTGTTCTCCCCACCTCTCTTCCTTGCTCTGTTTTCTGGCTGCTTCAGATGTTCCATTACCCTACATCCCTGTTTATCAACCATTACCCTTTACTCAACCTTCCTGAGGGTGGTAATTTTTTAACCCTGACTGCTAATGAATTCTCATGTGCTTACTCTTTGGCTGTATCCCTCCACGCTCCCCTAAAAAAACACCTCCTGTGAAGCAGAACCATTGCTTTCAGGCTGCCACCAGGCGTATGAAGCAGTGCGTGCCCTTTCGGAGTTCCAGGCTGTTTGCTATGAGATTGGGGTGATGTCTCCCTTGCTGACCACTGTCCCAGGTTGGGGCCCACAGAAACCTCAACAGGCCATCAGTGAAGAGGATGCACACAGCTCTAACTTGTGAACTCTGTTGACCTTGTGGTTACTCTTTACCTAATCCCAAGAACTGGGTTTATATTATTGTGAAAGTTTTAGAGATCACACACTTTCAATGCTTTCTGTGCTAAGAGAAGTTTTGTATACTAAGAATGAAGTATAGTTTACACTTCTAAGATTAGTCCATGTTCTTGTTAGCAACGGGTTCTAGCTTCCTATCTAAAGGAAACAATAGCTGAGAGAATATCATACTGGTAAGTATCCAAAACAGGATTCGAAAATCAGAACCATGGTTCTTACCTAATTTCTAAATCCATAATTTCCAAATTATTTTATCCATGTTTTATACCTTGATTACAATCAAGAAAAAAATGAAGAAATGTGAAATTTCAATATATATGTGTAATATGGTACTGAAAATAATTTATCAAAGACATCACGAAAAATAGACAGATTTAGAAAATGATAACAGTACCAACTCTGATTATATTGTTAAAATGTAAATAGATATCTCCTAAATATAATAATTGTTAGTAAGACAAATGAAGTAAAATGAACATTCTCTAATAATCATAAATTTAGAATAAGATAATCCCTTATCCATGAGCAGAGACAGTAAATATGTCTAATTTCCTTTATTTAAAAGAATTTTCTATGCCACATGTTTTCTATACTTTATTTAAAAGAAAAATTGAATTAACTTTTAATGAAACTTTCTTTTTGTTATCTATTTCCACAATGTTTTCCAGATATCTTAGAATACGATGTTAATTTAAATGTAATTAGCTAGTCCCCCACACTGTAACTATTTTAATAAAAGAAATTTTTCAAGTAAGTCTTTCTTTTTGTGTAGTCCCTGTACTACTGCCCTTCTCCTACTGGTTAATTCCTAATGAAAAACCACTAGGGGGTGGCCAAGCATCATTTCCTTTTCTTCTCTTATTCCAGTCACTAATATTATTTAGATTATATTAACATTGCATATTTGTTTTAATATAAATTAATTCATTGGTATTTTTGAAGGTTTTTCATTACTAGAATTGTTTGAACTCTTAAAGTTCAATATAAATTAGTCACAAGAAATTTAAATAATTCTAAATCTCCCATTTTGCTTAGTCTTACAGTATTTGATGAAGCATTTCCTATCCTCTTAAAATTTAAATGAAGGTTAAATGTAAGCTATGTATTGCTGACTTCGGTATATTAGTGAGAGTCTGCCAAGAAACAGAACCAAAGGGTATATATTTTGCAAGATATTTATTACAAGTAAATGGCTTGTGCCAGTTCTTATTTTAACAGAGGCTATTACGGAGGCCACAATCTTCCTTCTGCTACTGGAGATCCAGAAGAGGTAGTGATGTAATTCCAAGCAACCCCAAGGTCTGAGAACCAGGAACATTAATGGCAATGCAGAGCACACAGATGTCCCAACTCGAGCAATCAAGTAGGAAGGGAAAACTGGTGAATTCTTCTTTCCTCCGTTTTTCTTTTCATTCTTTTCAGACCTTCAAAGATGGCCTCTTCACATTGGATGGGGCCATCTACTGTACTGTGTCCCCCTACACAATGCTAATCTTTTTTGGAAACACCCTCACAGACAGACCGGAAATAATATTTAATCTGGGCACTCCTCGTCATAATCAAATTGACACATAAAATTAGCCCTCATAAGAAGGAATTTTTTCATTACCTCTAGATTATTTATTATAGAAATTAAACATGATTTTGAAAATAAAATAAGTAATTCTGAAAACAATGAGTCTTGGAATTTGTTAGCATTTAAAACATTGTGTGATCATAAAAAAAAATATATAGTAAGCACAAGGTTTACTTGAAGAAAAGTAATCAAGCCAGGCATGGTAGCTCACACCTGTAATCCCAGCATTCTGGAAGGCTGAGGTGGGAGGATTGCTTGAGCTCAGGAGTCTGAGACCAGTCAGAATAAGAGGGAGACTTGGTCTCTACTAAAAATAGAAAAGTTAGCAGGTGTTATGGTGAGCACCTGTAGTCCCAGCTGCTGAGGGAACTGAGGCATGAGGATCTCTTGAGTCCAAGAATTTTAGGTTGCTGTGAGGTATGACACCATAGTACTCAACCTAGGGCAACAAAGTGAGACTCTACCTCAAAAAAAAACAAAAAAAGAAGAGGGAAAGAAAGAAAAGAAAAGTGATCAATAATGGGCATATGGTTAAATTTCTGTATTAGTCTATTTGTTATTAAAATTTACCCTGAATAATTTCAATAAAATATGTATTCATAATTACAAATAGAAATTATACTAGTGTAATTTTAGAGTACAACTGAAAGAATTTGAAAGGAAATAGTTGTAGCCCCAAGGTTCTGAGGTTTATTATGAAATTTGAGAAAATACAAATTAAATTATAGATTGACATATCTAAAGCAATGAGCAACTGTATAACAAAGAAATATTTTATTTACAAAAATTGCATTAAAATTTATTATTTATATCAATAATAGTAGAAAGAGCAATGGTTAAAAAATGTGCTTACCTATTAATTCTCTGAGTCTTTGTACCATGAAGCTATTATTAATAAAATCAATGTTTTCTTATTTTTCAGACAGAATGTGCACATGGAGCAAAACGTTTGAACTTTGAGAGTTTGAACTCTCTTATTTGCTAATTATGTGACCTTGATAAAACTAGTTAACCTCTCTAAACTACAGTTATCGTAACTCTGGATTGGAGGAATAAATACTTGCCATCTCAGGGAATTTCTCAGTGGATTAGCTGTGCAAATGTGAACGATGCGTTATGCAGCATGCCTGGCACAGAACTACTCAATAATGTAGAATTATTATTACAGGATGAGCTCTGCATTTTGATGAGTGAGTTAGACAAAAATCCATCATCTTACAGTATATCTACCAGTCTTATAGTATATCTACCAGCCTTAGTTTTTGCTTTGTACTATTTTCTCCTTTCTTCACTTTAAAGTTCCCCCTCATAGGATTTTTAAATTATCCCATTTTAAGAATTTTGGTTATTTTAATTCAATTTAACAAATACTTATGGAATTATAAATAGTAATTGCATTGATCATAAACCCATGCTTACGGCCTGGCATTATGCTGGATTCAATGTGTAATTAAAATAAAGTATAAAAAACGTGGTCTGTGCAGGCGTCTTCAAACTTTTTAGACAGGGGGCCAATTCACTGTCCCTCAGACCATTGGATGGCTGGACTATAGTTTAAAAAAATATGAACAAATTCCTATGCACACTGCACATATCTTATTTTGAAGTAAAAAACAAAATGGGAACAAATACAATTCACACCAACTCATGCGAACTGCAGGCTGTAGTCTGAGGACCCCTTAGCTAGAGTATTGAGAAGAGGGAAAGAGGTGGAAGAAGTGGAGGAGCTCTGAGGAGTTGAGGGGAGGGAAGATTAGAGGGGAGGCGGCGCCTGTGGCTCGAAGGAGTAGGGCACCAGCCCCATATGCTGGAGGTGGCAGGTTCAAACCCAGCCCTGGCCAAAAGCTGCCAAAACAAAAAAAAAAGGAGTAGAGGGGAGAGGAAGACAGAGGAGAGGCCAGAATAGGAGGAAAAAAGAATAGAGAAGGACAGAGGTGAAGCAGGGAGGGAGCTAAGTTTCCTCACTCAGGCAGCTCAAGGAGGCCGTGAGATAATAGGCATCTGCAATACCCAGGGGCACTGCCTATCACAGCACTCTCTATATTATAGTTTAGTCACCTGCGTAATGCCTATATTCACTAATGATCTTGACCCAACTAAGAGACCTGACTATTCCTTACTTTTGTACCCATGGTCTCGAGCATGGTTCCTGGCAATAGAAAGGATACAGAAATATCTGTTAAAAATAATAAATGAGAACCATCTTTTCTCCTTTGGCTGATGTTATTTGATCAATTTTATTTTTAGCACTGCTCAAATTTACAAAACAATTGGGCAGGTAGTACAGAGAGTTTCCATATACTTCATATCAAATTTCCTCCATGGTAGATATCATGCATTAGGGTGGAACATTCATTACAATTAATGAACCATTGTTGATATATCATTATTATTACTGTTATTATTATTAATAATAATAAAAGGTTATTCTTTCTCCAGATTTCTTTAGTTTTTACATAATCCTTTTTCTCTGTTCTAGAATCCCATCTGGGAAACCATATACCGTCCAGTCACCATGTCTCCTTATGTGCTCCTCTCCGTGATACTTTCTCAGACTTCCCTTGTTTTTGGTAACTATGGAAGTTTTGAGGAGTACAGGAGAGTTATTTTATAGAATTTCCCTCAGCTGATATTAGTCGTGGATCATGGGTTATGGGTTTGGGCAAGGAAGACCACACAGGTGCAACACCATTTTCATCACATCGTTATCAAGGCACATAGTATCAACATTATCATAGCTGAGGTTGACCTCACTGTTTGCCTTGGCTGAGGAATATTTATCAGGTTTCTCCACCATAAAGTTACTCCTTTTAAGATGATATTTTATATTATATTTATATTGTATGTGTGTGGTCAGATCCACTTTTTGTTGATCTTTCATTTCACATCTCCAAAAATATATTAGTTTTCTCACTTTCATGTTTTTGTTTTTTTTTTAATAATTTTATTGAATCATAATTGTGTACATTGGTGCAATCATAGGGCACAATGTGCTTCATATACAATCAGAAATATTTTGATTGTACTGTTACAGATCGCCTTCATGGCATTTTCTTGATCACTAAATAAAGACATTGATACTCTACATTTAATAAGTTTCCCCAGTACCCTGCTATTTGTTTATAAGTGCTATTTTTTTAAATTACATAACAGTACCTAATTTGTGACCAATATCAATTACAAACAGAAATAGTTTTACTTCTTCTTTCTGTTTTCCTCATCTGCCCTAGTCTCTTTTCTTATTATACTGGCTAATACATCAAACACTATATGGAAGTGGTGGGAGTAGATATCCTGGGATTATTCCTGAATTGGAAGAAAAGCATTTATTATTTCACCTTAACTATGAACTTACCATAGATTTTTCCATGAATGCTGCTGTGAATTTTATACAAGCTCTCTCGACTTTGCTAATATATCTAATATACTGAGATGGCTAGATGCTTTTTCGTACATGCCTTTTTGAATTGGGTTTATGTTATTAAATGTCAAATGTCAAAACATTCTTTAACTTCTACATGCAGTGCATTTAATAATTTAATATTTAGTCATTATTTTCTGCATTTGGTTTGCCAACATTTTGTTAAGGCAATTGTATATATATTTTCATGAAAGATGTGGGTTTTGGTTATGCAATCTTCATTATATGAACTGGGAACTATTTTTCTCCTGTATTTTCTTAAAACGTATTTTTTGAGATCTACATTTTCTTCCTAAATGTTTTTCATAGCACTCAAGTGAATGTAACTTAGATTTATGTGAATATTGTAATGTAACATATTATGCCATTTTAGAGGAATGGGGGTATTCTGATTTTAAATGTCTTCTTTTTCAATTTTTGAAATTATATTTCAAGAATTTTACTTATCTTGTTGAATTTGTTGGCATAGATTCATTCAATATATTACATGAGTAATTTTTAATGCATGTAATATGTAGTGATATACACCATTTCTTTATGTCAGTAATTTGATTCTCTTACTCTCTTTCTGTCTAGTTTTGTAATTTTTCCCAATTATTTGTTTATTTTTAATTGATTTCTGTCAATTTATTTGTGTTTAATTTTCTATTTTCTCCCTTCTTGAGGTAGAAACAATTAATTTGTTTACATGCATAAAAAGCAATATAAAAAACAATTAAATAGTGGAAATTTATTTCAAGGTCACATAAAAGTCTTATACTAAGGCATAAAAAAAAGACTGTAAATTCATTTCAAGTGTTTAAGATTTTCAAAGTATTCCCTGATTGCAATGAAATTAAATTAGAACGTAATAATGTATCAAAAATCCTTAAATATATAGAACTCAAGCAGCACATTTCTCAATATGTCATGAGTTAACACAGGAGTCATAGTGAATATTGGTCTTATTTTGTTTAATAAAAAGTAGGGTGCAGAAGGTCAAAATGTGTAGAATGCAGTAAAATTAAGATAAAAATGTATATGTTCTAAATAAAAACTTTACAAATCAACAACCGAAGGTTTGTTATCAATAAGTTAATATTACTGCAAATTAAATACAAAAAGTCAGAGAAAAGAACTAATAAAGATTAAATAAGAAGCCTAATCTTACCTGTAAGGAACTAGTATTATTCTTAACTTGAATACTTTTTACATATATACATAGTTTTGAAAATAATAATGAATGCCTTCAAAATCCAGGATTATGTGAAACACCCAGGACTGTCTTCATCTCTAGAAAATAAAGGCCTTTTCCACATGGCATGATTTTCTAGATCATTGCTAAGATTCCTGGTTCAGAAGAAAAAACTTTGCCACACGGTAACAAATTACCTTATTTTTTACACCATAGACAATAGGATTGAGTGCAGGTGGCACAAGGAGATAGATAGTGGACAAAAGAATGTGGGTAGAAGGGGCAACGTGTCCAAAA
>CAUYON010062939.1:0-10780 GCA_963573935.1 Arctocebus calabarensis | reverse complement strand
TAAAGAAAGATGGAGACTTTACCTCTTTCATGTTTACATGGATGGAGCTGGAACATACTCTTCTTAGCAAAGTATCTTAAGAATGGAAGAAAAAGTATTCAATGTACTCAGCCCTACTATGAAGCTAATTTAAAGGTTTCATATGAAGGCTATAACCCAACGATAGCACAAGAATATGGGAAGGGAGGGGAGAGGGGAGGTTGTGGTGGAGGGAGGGTAATTCATGGGGTCACACCTATGGTGCATCTTAGAAGGGTACAGGCGAAATTTACTAAATGCAGAATACAAATGTCTTCATACAATAACTAAGAAAATGCCATGAAGGTTATGTTAAACTGCTTGATGGAAACATTTCAGATTGTATATGAAACCAGCATATTCCACCTCTTGATTGCACTAATGTATCCAGCTATGATTTAATAAAGAATAAAAAAAAGAGAATCTACTGATTCAGAAAGCATGATGAGTCCTCATGTAGATAAATACAATACAATCTACAATTAGATAAATCTTTGTGAAATAGTTCAACACCCATGATGAAGAAAAGATTTTAAATCAGGTACAGGAAACAGATTACCTACAGCATACACATGGGGTTAACAGAGCTGTGGAAGAAATACTCCTCTGATGTACTCTAACATAACAATAATCTACATTGTCTCTGTAAACAAAGACATGGCACCATTATTTGTATTTATCATAAAATATAAGAGGATTACTCCCACAGAAATCCACACTTGTTGAAAATAAATTACTGACTATCATAAAGTTCTAGGCAAATAACAGAAACATGATTGTATGTATTAAGAAATCCAGCCCGGGCTGCCAAACAACAATGATGGCTGCAACCAAAAAAAAAAAAAAAAAAAAAAAAAAATGGCCGGGCCCTTCTGTCACATGTTTTGGTATGCCTTTGTGGGAAATAGTAGATGAGTTTAAAAACTGTATTTCAAAAATTGCATATTATAAAAGATTAAATGTAGAGAAAGTAGTACCAAGGCTTTAAAAATATTCCACCAAAAATGAAATAATAAAAAATGCTAGATGTTCTGTATACACAGAACACATCTTACGAAACATGAAGACTTTCTTGGTATATTATTATAGCTGAACTTCAGATGAGAGATACAGAGCAGAAGATTTGTAAGACTTAAGATAACTATGGCATTGTAGTCCCTTACAGAGATTACTCCTAACTATGAAAACAGTAATATTCACAAATATTCATTATAAAAAGTATGGTATTTGGAAAATTGTTATATAAATCTATTTCTAGAGATTGCTCTTACTTTTAGATTAGTGTCAGTCATAAAAACAAATAATTAGAATCCTATTTAATTTTTAACTTTAAAAATTAAATTTTAGTTACAAGTTTAAAACCATTTAGGTGGGTATTTTTTTTCCTAAGAGGAACACAATCTAATGACTTTCTAATATAATTAAATAAAATTTAAACTTCCTTTGACCTACAAGTTCATTCACACTTTAGGCCTTCTGTCCCCAAAACTCATCTTTATGACTTCCAATGAATTTGTTCCAACTTGAGGGTCTTTGCTCTTTTTACACCCTTGGCAGAAACAACTACAGGGTATTTGAATGACAGCTTGTTTTTCACATTCAGATATGAGAAGAGGCCCCTCTCTTAGCTCCAATCTAAGGAAATTTCTCAGTTACTCTTATTACATTGTTTGTATGGTTATATTATTTTCATAGCATGTATCACTCTGTGAAATTTAGACACATGGATTAAGTACCCACTATGGTGCCAGGTGCTTTACTAGGTGCTAAAACAATATCCAAAGTGCATACACAAAGCTGATTCTCATGGAGTTGTTTAGCAGGGAAGATATATAAACAAAATAAGCATAAAGAAGAACAAGGAAAATAATTAGTAAAGTACAGAGAGATGTGGAAATACTAAGCAGGAGACTTAATCTTTGATCATAAGGTTCTGAACTTACATAAGGAATTAATTTGTAAAAACAGAAAGTATCTTGTGAACAATGCTTTAAGACTACAGTTTGAAATGAGAATTATTTCTAAGATACATTTAAATAAAACATCAATAATAATGTGGTTTGTGCGTGGCACTGTGTTTCAAGGAGTAGTGTGCCAGTCCCATATACTGGAGGTGGTGGGTTCAAACCCAGCCCTGGCCAAAAACTGCAAAAAAATAAATAAATAAATAAATAAAATAATAATAATAATAATGTAGTTTGGTCAAATTAAATAATGTCAAAATATTTTCATTCTTTACTTAAAAAACTCCAAAACAAACAACTTGCCCCCAAACAAACAAATCAAATCAAACAAAACTATGGTCAATATATTTGTGATTAAGATCACAAGTGCTACATTTATTACAACCTCTATAAGACAGTTTTATGAGCATACCTATATTGAAATATCAATTTAATTCAATTTTACTGAGATGCCAAATGAATAATAGCTCTGGTTACGGTTGCCAATTGTTTATATCTATATCCTGGAACTCCTACACCTAAATGGACTTGATATGTTTGTCAAAGGAAAAACTTCAAAACAAACTTCATGGTACAGGGAGAGAGGAGAGTCAGTTTCTTAGAAGGGAGAACATTAAAAAATATGTCTTGAAAATGGCTATTACTAAAAAGTGCAAAAACACTAGATGTTGGTGTGAATACAGACAGAATAGAATGCTTATACACTGTTGGCGGGACAGAAAACCAGTGCAACCTCTATGGAAAACACTATGGATATTCCTCAAAGACATAAATGTAGACTTACCATTCAACCCAGCAATCCCACTATTGTGTATCTACCAAAGGGAAAGAAGTAATTTCATCAAGAAGACCCTTGCACTTGATGTTTATTATAGCACAGTTCACAATCACAAAGATATGAAATCAAAATAAGCGTCAAGTGATTCATAAGTAGATTAACAAATACGGTATATATACACCATGGAGTACTACTCAACCATATTAAGGAATGAATTAATGTCTTTTGCAGCAATTTGGAAGGAATTGGAGACTATTATCCTAAGTGAGTACCTCAGGAATGAAAAAGCAAATATCACATTTACTCTCTAATAATTTGGAACTAATCAATGGGCACAGAGAGAAGTAAAAGTCATTGGAAATCAAAAAGGGAGGAGAAATGGGAGAAAGGGGAGGAATAAAACCCTACCTATCAGGCACAAAGAACACTGCTTGGGTGATGGACACACCCAAGTCCTCAATTCAGCACGATAAAAGCTGTCTATGTAAAAAACCATTTGTATCCCCTTAATATTTTGAAATTAAAAAAAAAATAAAGTGTGCCTGAGGATACAAATAGAAATTCACCAATAGAAAGTTAGGACATTTCTCTTATTTTGTTTCATTTTATTTTCTTGGAATATGTCTTCTGTGGAAATTTTCCCCCTTGGGTTATTTCATTTTTAAAGCTATAGTATCATGTATTGATATCTCAGGCACACTGCTTACAGATTACATAGCATAATATATACACATTGTATGTTGTACACATGCTTTTAAGTACATACTTGATACAATCTTATTGGCTCCTTCTTTTAAAAAGAAAGTGTTGCAGAAGAGAAACTGACTATGTGTATGGCATTACAATCTATCTCATCTAGCTGTAAGAAGACTTCAAAGAAATTGAAAGTATAGGTTTTTTAAATGGAATACTAACTACTGTGATGATTATATTCTTACCTGAGTACCTACTGTCTGTCTGTAACTATACTAAGGCATCTAAGACATAGAGGAGTAAGATCAGATGAAACATGATTTCTTTCCTTTTATTTCTATGCCTCTTTTCCAGGTTGCCACAGTATGCCATCAACAAATATGGAAGGAATAAGATACCTGCTGGCTGCTAAGAATGAAAAACTGACTACTTTTTCCTGCTGAATTAGGATCCATTTTTCCTTCACACCCAGTTCATAGGTACTTTAAGCAGAAATAAAAATCACATTATTTCATGTGAAGTCATAGTAAGTTTTTAGGAAATGATTATAAAATCATAATTCAAGTAGGTTTAGATCATTTTAGGCATTAATCTACAAGGTATGAGAATTAGACCAACTTTCATAATTGTGCCTATGTGTCGTCTCAACATGTTCATGAATTAATAAGATGAAAGTGATAGTTTTCAGTTTGATGATTTCCAACAAAGAAAACTACTTTCCTTCTATATTTCTATTTATGATTTCAGGTGTAATTTTGAAAACAAAATTTCATGTTTTATTAATCACTAATAAAACTATGCAAGGGATCCTCTGAGGTATGTACATTTGGGTAATAGTCTAAAAAATAAAAGCAAAAGAGATCTAAAGATACATTGAATAATCACAGTCTCTCAGAAATAAGATTAGTAATATACACATATATGGTTTGGGGATTTTAATATCCACACATAGCCATAGTCCCCTATATTCAATGCTATCAATCCTGTGAAGTCTAAGATTGATGATTTTAGCAATTTGTCACATTCAAATCCAGCTTGCCAAACAAACATAGTAACAACTTCTAAAAATTCTATGACTAGAAAAAAAGGCGCATATAGTATATAATATGTAATATGGTACATTGTTATTAAAACATTTAAATAAACAAGTAGGCTTTAACTATTTATCTGATGATGAAGTTTAAAAGATAAATTACCCAAGAAAATCATACATAGATAGTTGGTGATGGGAACTATACTATTTTTAAGTGTAGTTTTCAAAAGTCTACTCAAATTATATCTTTAGGAAAATTATATTAATTTGTTAGTATTAAGGCATAGTGGTATTTTCTGGAAACCATAAGATAAACTTTTCTCACACATCCTACCCCCAAGAACTAATGACCATATAAAATAAGAACGGTGATTTGAATGTGCAACCTGCACATGGCAGATATCAGTACAGGTTACTTTAGCTCTCAGCACTTCATTTCCTCTGATTATAAAATAAACCCAGATGTAGCAAAAATGGTTGCTAAGAGAAAAAGAAAAAAGTGACTAGCTAACAATGAACTTCAGCATAAGCCTGTGGAGTCAGAACCTTAATAGAAAAGTAGTTGACTAAGAGTAAGAGAACCACAGCTCTAGAATTATCTCTATTTTTTAGTGACATTGATCAAGCCAAGGGAACCTCCTCAAACTTAGTTTCCTGTAGTGGTTTTGTTTTACTTATGCAATGACTTGCTAAGCGTTTATCCAAAGAGAAAGCTGCACAAGATTTGGAAGTAAGTAATAGCCAATAGTCTCTGAAAGTTACCATGGTTTAAATGCAGTGAAAACCCATTTGGAAAGGAGCTGGCACATTCTAGCTTGTACTCACTCTCCATGGCTCTGTGACCTCCTCCTCCTCCTGACCACTGGCCCTACTGACTGATCAACAGCAACTCTAGGCTGCACCCAGATGCAGAGGCAATAGCCTCCCACTGACTTTCCTACCAGCCTTCTTGTGGTCCCACTCTAGCAGTTGGGTGTTCCTGGTCTCTGAAATCTATGATATCTTTACCCAGGTCAAGAGGTTCAAGAGGGTTGGTTATGACTTTTCTTGGATCTTCCATCCCTCTTTTAGACTCTTACTTCTCAGCTTTACCCACAATTGGGTAAGATTTTATTCCTAAAATAAATCCCATACTCTCTAATACAGTGGTTCTGTTGCTTTGATTGAACCATGATCTATTCCTTTAGCAGAAACAAACAAAAAACATGGTTTTAGAAGCCGAAGATCTGCCAATTTTAAAATCTGATGATTCTCCATACTTAACTTCCCTCCCTACTCCCCTGCCCCCAGAATACAAATATAAATTCATCACAATTAAAGACAAAATTTGAGTGATGTACCCAGGAAAAATGAATGAAAACCTCTATAAAGATTGCTGTTTAGAAGATTTTGGAATCAATTCTGCAAGTGGCATAACAGGAGGGTGAAAAGTGCTCTACTTATAATAGACAACTCATACAATTAAGGCACAAGCACTGATGTTTACAATCCACCTTAAAAGCTAGCTGTGAGTCACTGTGAGTATTTAGAGCTAGGGAGTAAAATTTTTTCCAGTTGTTTGTCCAGATGTCAGTGCCTTGTAGGTTTAACTCAGAGTATGATTTTAGGACTCAGACATGTAAATATAATAAAATATGCTAGGAGATATGATTGCAGCACACATAATTTGAATCTAACTTGGTGTCGCAATAGTCTCAGGGAAGACTTCCTCGAAAGCATGATGTCTACTCTGAGACTTGAGAAATGATGGGAATTAGACAAGTGAGAAGGGTGGGTTAAGACAGTTCCAGGTAAAGAAAAGATCACATGCAAAGTCCTGGAATGAAGAAGGGCCCTATAAGCCATGCTAAGGAGTACAAACTACATTTTACTATTTGGTTTTAGGTAAATTATTTATCTTGTGTAGGCCTGTTTCTTCATAAATAACCAGGGAAAATAACAGTTCTTACCTAGGAGTATTATTGTGGAAGTTAAGTTAAATAAGGTAGGTTTAGTGTTAAACATTGTATAATCTATTATTATTGCCAAGACATGGGCAAATACATGATTGGTGGTAAATGGGCAGAACCAAAGCAATCACCACTACAAAAGGCGGACAACAAAGTCTGCACAAAATGTTTTAAAGAAATTCAATCAAAAAACCACCGTGGTATAATCATAAGCAACAGATGTTACTGATTCAAACTTCTAAGTAAATGAAAAATAATTGACACTGTCTTAAAATCTAAAGATTTCCACATTTACAATATAAAAAGTAGCATTAATGCCTAATACTTTATTTTTAGCAAACAATTCTACCTGTTTCTCTGTTAAGAACAATGAATAGCCTGGGTAAGAGATGGCTTTATAAATCTTAACAATTCAGATTCAGGATTAATTCTTTTAAAAATGTTCTCTGTTGGCTGGGCATGGTGGCTCATTTCTGTTATCCTAGCACTATCCTAGCATCAGAGACCGAAGCAGGTGGATCGCTTGAACTCAGGAGTTCAGCATGAGCAATAGTGAAACCCTGTCTTTACTAAAAATAGAGGAAAAAAAAAAGAAAAACAACCCAAAACATAAACAAGCCAGGCATTGTGGAAGGTGTCTGTGGTTCTAGCTACTTGGGAGGCTGAGGCAAGAGGATCTTTTGAGCTCAAGACTTTGAGGTTGTTGACTTTGTGAGTTGTAACATCACAGAATTCTACTCAGGGTGACAGAGTAAAACTGTCTCTCTCAAAAAAAAAAGAAAAAGAAAAAAGAAAAAAAAAAGTTCTCTGAACTTAAACAGAAATGCTTTTAGTTAAACCAGATGGGGAAAAAACACAGATCCAGAAACTCTTGATTTTTCCTGTACTCTATCTTAAACATAACATCACACAGTATTTATTACTTTTCTCCCCTTATTGTTAATAAGATAATAATAAATTAAATAATAATAAGCTATAGATAATATAAGTAGGCCAGGCACAATGGCTCATGCCTGTAATCCTAGTACTTTGGGAAGAACAGGAGGGAAGATAGCTTGAGGCATAAGAATTCAAGACCAGTCTGGGCAACACAGCAAACTCTTACCTCTATAAAAAAATAAAAATTAAAAAATTAGCCTTGTGTCGTGGTATGGTCCTGCAGCCATAGCTATTCAGGAAGCTGAGGTAGGAAGATGGCTTGAGCCCAGGAATTCAAGACTGCAGTGAGCTATAATTGTACCATTGCACTCTAGCCTGAGAAACAGAGTGAGATCTTGTTTCCAAAAAAAAAAAGGTAATTAACTTCAAATATAATATATTGTATCCTTTAGGGCAAAGTGGATTCTTTCCTCAATAGTAAGATTAAAAACAAAATCTTGACATAACCCTAAACGTGTAATAATCACAGTATAACACTGGTAGGACACTGGGTTTCTAAGCAAAATTATCAGCTACAATTACAGAATTTACTTTACGTTTGCAATGAAAAGCAGAAGTAATACCCCTCAGGTTGGATATGCTAATGATCGTATTGTTAACTGTTCTTCTGGCAATGAAGTATTATTAGAAATTATGGGAAGATTCTCAATCATTTCCTACCTGCTGGCCATATTCCACTCCAGGGCTGGATTTTGAGAATTCCTTTCACTTTCTGTTAGCACTCCTCCTGTACCACTTTCCTTCTCTGGTTTTAGTTGATCCCACTGTGCAGTACCAATATTGATGGACTGCAGGTCTATTTGGTATTGTCTATCTTCAATTTCTGATCCAGGGTCTCGAAGAATTCCTAAATTCAAGGCTCTTCTATAAAGGAAGTAAAAAAGGAAAAAAAAAAGGGAAAAAAAAGACATTTTATGTTTATTTTGTTCACTAATACAGTATCTTACCATTTTTCTTTGATTACTAATGAATAAAGTAGGTTTATCACAACTATGAGACATTTAGGAAGTTACCATATATTATGACTTGAAAATGTATCCAAAATTATAGTGATTTACATTATAATGATATCTTATGCTATTCCTGACACGGTAGTCTTTTTCTAAGTACTTTTGCATACATGATTTCAATCCCTGACATACTGAGGTTCTATGATCATGTCCATTTTTATTAAAGAGAAAACAATTCAAAGAGGTTGAAAGACAACCTAAGTTACAAAGCTATTTAATAATATGTAATGAAACTACAACTTAAAGTCAAGGTTTTTATATGTTTATTTTACTCAAAACTCTTTCCAATGCTAATCATCTGCCTTCTGCAGCACTATGAGAAAGTATGATTTCTTTGTTAGAAAAGGTGATGGAGGCTTGTTCATCTATTTCACTCCCTTAGCCCTTGCTCTTTGTTCTTTATACAACCCAGCTATCATATAGACTAAATTACTAAAAGAATTACAAGGTTACTGATGTATAATAATGCCAAGTTTTACAATTTACAGTTGGAATGTATAACTTTGATCCTACTAGGTGCACTGGTTAGCAAGGAATAAAATGATCTGTAGCTTTAAGCTAATTAATGGAAGCAAATAGTTAAAAATTTCCAGGAGGGTTTTAGAGTAAAAATAGCAAGGCAGTATGCTAAAGTAGGAAGAACACAAATCAGGAGTCAGAGAAACCTTAAGTTTGTCTGAGTTTGAAATATTTTTTTAAATGATGGTAAGTTTTGTTGATTCAGAAAAGCTTTATTGTGAGTAATCAAAAGCGAAATAATATTTGGCCACTATGAAAGCTTTTATCAGCAGAAAAGTTAAAATAACATGGAGAATAAAAATAAATTTACTAGAAGAGATACTGAAAAAAGCTTCAATTATATTCCTTAAAAAAATTAATGACATCAACTGAACACTAATGAAACTAATTATTGGGGTTGATAGATGGAGTCCTGGGTCCTACTGAGAAAATTAAGGAAGAAAAGGAAAAAACTCTGATTAAGTCTATGCCTTGGTTGGCTAAGCAAGAAGTGCAGGTCAACCCATCCACTCCCAGAGACTGACCAAATGATAATGAACAGTGAATGACTGCTCTGCCTAAGATGGTCGGTATCTGGGCCAGCTGCTTAGGATTGGAGATGACAGTAGGCCAGGCAAGGTCCTTAGGCTGACATTAGTGAATTCTAGCAAAGAGAGGACAGGATTTGAACAAGCAGGCAGCGTAGATAGTTGAGATGCTACAGTGAATTACCAACAGGGGACGGAAGATATAAATAGGCACTGGTCAACAAGACATAGCAGCATGAACAGAAACTGAGAAGGGTGAATTCCTAAGCTAAGAGCTGAACCTAGTTTTCTTTTTCATTTTTCTAACTTAGAAAAATTACAATTTAGATTTCTTGCACATGCAAGAAAAGATGACCTGAAGTTTTACATTAACAAGAATTGCATTCGACATAGGGTGCATAAATGAGTCATGCACCCTTTCAATTTGTCATTAGGGTAAACAGAAAAAGAATGAGTGAGAGTGGGGGGGCAAGGAGTAACATTTTGAGAGCCCCTCTCAGGTAGAAAGCTCTGGTTTCATCTGAACACTGGTATAAATCCATTAATTCTTAAAAGACCAAGCTCAGATGTCACTTTTTCTATGAAGCCTTTCTTGACCACCCTTTCTCCAAAAGCCCTCCCTCCTGAATATTTGTTCTGAGGGTTTCTTTATAATTGTAAATACAATAACATCACAATGACTTATCAATCTTCCTCATTACACCATAAATTTCCTGAGGTCAGGAACTACCAAGTCTATCTAGCAATCAGTACATGCTGTTTAAATTCACTGATTTAAACTGACACAAATCTTTAGGTCCACCTAAATTCTGGCAGTCAGAAAATATCTTGGGCAGTTGATAACGTAGCCTATTTCCCTAGATTATAACTCCTCATATAAAAATTATACTTATTTACTTTAAAACAGCCAATACTTTTTTTTTTATTATTATTAAATCATACCTACGTACATTAGTGCAATCAAGGGGTACAATGTGCTGGTTTCATATACAATCTGAAATGTTCACATCAAACTGTTTAGCATTCCCTTCGTGGCATTTTCTTAGTTACTGTATGAAGACATTTGTATTCTGCATTTAGTAAGTTTCGCCTGTACCCTTCTAAGATGCACCGTAGGTGTGGCCCCACCAATTACCCTCCCTCCACCCCAACCTTCCCCCTTACCTCCCTTCCCATATTCTTGTGCTATCGTTGGGTTATAGCCTTCATTGAAACCTTTAAATTAGCTTCATAGTAGGGCTGAGTACATTGAATACTTTTTCTTCCATTCTTAAGATACTTTGCTAAGAAGAGTATGTTCCAGCTCCATCCATGTAAACATGAAAGAGGTAAAGTCTCCATCTTTCTTTA
>CAUYON010062934.1:0-18200 GCA_963573935.1 Arctocebus calabarensis | reverse complement strand
GGGCACCTGTAGTCCCAGCTACTTGGGAGGCGGAGGCAGGAGACTCGCTTGAGCCCAGGAATTGGAGGTTGCTGTGAGCTGTGATGCCACAGCACTCTATCCAGGGTGACAGCTTGAGGCTCTGTCTCAAAAAAAAAAAAGAATACAAATACAAATTCCTTCTTGTAACAAGAGGAAACTTTCCTTTAAATAATAGAATCTAAAGATAGAAAGGGGCACATACAATGTCTCAAGAAAATTGATACAGAGTAATTCATGCCAAATTATTTCCCAGTGAAGTTACTGAATCAAGGAAAAAGAAAATGATATGAGCATCCAGGTAGAAAAAGAAAGTTATTGTAAAAATGGGGAAAAAAAAAAAAAAAACCAGCCTGGCCTCAGCCTGTACCATTGCAGTATGTAACGCCAGAGAACACTGGGGAAATTCTCCAAAGTTCTGAGGGAAAGAAAGTGGGATTGAAGCATTTTTATTCCGAAATACAAAGGCAGTGGACAGACATTCTGAATAGATAAGGTTGCAAGAAATAGTGTGCACGAGTCCTTTATAAATGAATAGGAGTGGCTCGGCACCTGTGGCTCAGCGGGCTAAGGCGCCAGCCATGTAAACCTGAGCTGGCGGGTTCGAATCCAGCCCAGGCCCGCCAACCAACAATGACAGCCGCAACCAAAAAATGGCCGGGTGTTGTGGTGGACGCCTGTAGTCCCAGCTACTTGGGAGGCCGAGGCAAGAGACTCACTTGAGCCCAGGATTTGGAGGTTGCTGTGAGCTGCAATTGCCACGGCACTCTATCCAGGGTGACAGTTTGAGGCTCTGTCTCAAAAAAAAAAAAAAAAAATAGGAGCTCAAAATTTCAGAGCCAGTGCTAAAAGAAAAAAATAGTCAAATAGTTAATATGTAACATTTAACATGAACTCTCAATCAGAGTTGCCCTTAACGTCTTGTTTATAAAACATATATTTCATTTTGTGTTTTCTTTTCATTTGAGTAGACTAAGAAATGTAACTATTGAAAGTAAGTTCAAGAAGAGAGGGTGAGAAAAATCAATACATATGAAAACCAACATGCATTTTATCAGTAAAGAATTCACATCAGTGGGAAGGATCACTTTTCCACTATTTTGTTTTTCCTTTCAGTATAAATCACAAGATTATAGCATATATTACGAAAGCACTTTGCTAAAAATTGAAAACATATTCTAAAACAGTCGCCATGGGATTTTAGTAGGTAATGAAATGAATTATTAGAGCACATTTCTTCCTTAATTCAGCTTAGTATAAGGAAAGTCTGGACTTAAAGACTGGTAATTTAAAATTATCTCCAGCAAATCTGTAGGCTTGTTCAGTTGTACTCAAAATATATGCATTTTCATAGTATATTATCTTATTTCCAAGTGTGTCTGATGAATCATTTATATGATGCACCACAACTCAGCCTTAATATTCAATTTGGTCACACATGACACAGGCAACTGATGTTAAACGTAATTAATTCTATCACCTCTCAGATGAGGAAACACAGCTGGAGAAAAATTCCCGTATATATACACACTTACAGCATACCATGCACACCTTCACCCTGAATATTCCTCCAAAGGCCTTTCTTCTACTCTCTCACTTGCACTTTTAGCTTTTAGAGAGATGAATGGGTGAGCCACCAACCTTCCCTTTACCAGCCCAGTGAGCACTAGCTAGTTGAATATAGGCCTGATAGTATTCAGGAAGCAGAAGGGAACATGAAAGCCAGGAGCTTCTTATTGCCCAGGGCCCTCTGTCTATCTGTGTTGAGGAGGCTTGGAGATATAGCTGCTCCTCATTCATGTCTTCATAATCATGTGACTCACATGTATCACCCCAGGTGTGTGCCAGTTTGGAGCAGAGATAAATCAAAGCAAAGACATACTATGAGTTGTCCTCAGATAACAGCTCAGTGTGGTCAAAGTCTGCAACCTGATTAAGGAGAGGCTGCAGGGCTAGTGCAGATACCTCACGAGTGGAGAGGAGAGAACCAGTATTTCACTTATCAGATGCCAAAATTATGTTACGATGATTTTAAAGATGAAAGTGTTATTATTGGGACTGTCTCTTTTAGAGACATGAGGTGAGGCTGGGTAGCTTTTTCTGTTTTTAATTCTTTCCTGTTATTGCATCTTCATTATCTGGTTTCCACATGTAACATACTCATCTTTGTGATAAATAGATATTATTCTGGGTTTTTAAGTTCAAAACAATCATTTCTATGGTAAAAAAAAAATTATGTTTTTCCCATTTTAGATAACTTATGTAAGACAAGAATATGAAACAAAATTCAAAGGGTTGATGCCGGCATCTCTAAGACAAGAACTTGAAGATACAATTTCTTCCTTAAAATCCCAGGTAATTACTACAATCAAGGCATTTCTCAAGAGAAATTTGCAAGTGGCAGTGCCCATAACTCAGTGGGTAGGACGCCAGCCACATATACTAAGGCTGATGGGTCTGAACTGACGCAGGCCAGCTAAACAACAATGACAACTGCAACAAAAATATAGCCAGGCGTTGTGGTGGGCGCCTGTAATCTCCACTACTTGGGAGGCTGAGGCAAGAGAATCACTTAAGCCCAAGAGTTGGAGGTTGGGGTGAGCTGTGACGCTATAGCACTCTACCAAGGGTGACATAGTGAGAGTCTGTCTCAAAAAAAGAAAAAAATTGCAAGTGAATTTGATACTGAATTTATTCTAGAAATCAATGCGCTATCATAGCATAACTTTACTACACAGTATGAATTGTTTTGTTTTGCTTTAAATTTTGTTTCATACTAATTTAAGAACTCATTGTCTGAGTAAAATTTTCTTAGAAGTACCCTTGAAATTGCAAAGTTCAGTCAGGGTAACTTATACTCACCTTCAGTCCTGGGGCGGTACGTCTATGAGCTGTGTGCCAGGCAGCTTCTGTGAGTTGCTTCACATCCTCCTCATCTCCTTGGGCAGTGGCCACCACTGTATTCTTGGTGACAGGTCCAGAATGCCGTCACTTAGCACATCGCTGCTCCTCACCATGTGAAGGTGCCAAAAAATGGAAGCTCAGTTCTCTGACAAGCATTTTTATTCTGGTGAATTTTATATTAGAGGTAACAAGATGTATTTGAAGTTCTTGCTTAAAAGTATGGTTCTTGGTATGGTTCGTAAAACATAAGATGAGAGCTAAAATTGATTTAAATTTAGGTATTTATTGTAAATGTCCAATGTAAGTTTTCTCTATATACTTCTGTATTGTTGAATGTTTTTTATGTATCATGGGTCTAATGAGCTTTTTTTTAGCTCTGGCATAAGAAAAACTTTGCATATTCCTTTTTCCAATGGATTTTGAAATTTAAAACATACTTTTTCCTGGAAAAGTTCCACAAAGGAAAGGATTTCTTTACTCTCTGTGCCAACAACTATGCATGGCACATAATAGGTGCTCGGTAAATTTATTTATGAATAAAATGAATGATACAGTTTGATTATATCCACATTACCTGTTTATAATATGTAAGATGAATTGTGGGACAAATTTTAGCTTATCCTTTTATATTCCCCTCTTATCTGAAAGGGAAACGTTCATTATACCCACCCTTAGGCTGCTGTTTGCTATTGCTTGTGTAGGCTAATAAGTTTGGCTGCACATAAAAATAAGTCCTGGAGGAGAACGTTAACCTAGAAAGGTGGGAGTAGAGAATCCTCTGAATTTAAAGTCGTCTTTATTTACATGAAAAGCTCCAGGTGTGATTTACCCCTCAAGTTTGTAGGGAGCTTCCACAGTGTCAGCTGTGGAGGCCCTGACACCTTCAGAGGAGTTTCTTTAAAAGAAAGAAAAAAGAGGAATCTGATACCCACCTGCAGGGCTTCTGTTATCATTCATATCATTTCACTGTAATAAAAGCCACTCAACCTTCCAGAACTGGATGCTGACCCAGAAAAAGTGCTGCCAGCTGCGATAGGGCCCCAGAATTGGCAGCTGCATGGAAGAATCACAGGCCATACAGTGAGCAAATTTAATTTGCAAGCACAGGTGCCTGTGTTTTTTGAAAATTGTTGGAATTCCAATTGCAAAGCACGGTGGGGGTTGGGAAGTGGAATCAGAGTAATCCTTGCATCTGTCAAAATTATCAATTGTTCTATAGGTCACTTGAGCCTTTGGATAAAGTTAAGACCAGGGTGATACACGAATAAGCAAAACCTGGGGCACCACTTTGATATGCACCCATTTAGAAAGACTGTGCCTTCCTCTTCTTTTAGGCGTATTTTCTATTCTGCCAGCTGTACTATCTTGCATAACTGTGTCTCAGAATCAGCCGTTGCCATGGTTTCAGTTCAGACCAAAGAGGCAACAGTAAACAATTCTGAACCCATCAAATACCATTGACTCTTGATTACATTAAGCCAGAGTATATGTTATCCCCACACCATTTTTATTTGCTTTTGAATTTATGCCTGACATAGGTAACTTTAAAGGTATAGGAATTTATATTTCAAAATAATCAAACACATTGTAAAGGTCTGATTTAGGAGAACATACTAAACAACCCAGTTTCCTCCAGGCCCCATGAGCAGGGCCTGGGGGTGGTACCTTCTGTGACCTCTGCCCTAGGCAGCTTCCGTTAGTTGCTCACATCATCCCCATCACCTTGGGGCAGCAGGTGTCATTAATCCCCTTCCACAGATAAGGTGTCAAGAGTTTAAGTAACTTTCCTAGAGCCATAGAGGCCAAGCCATGAACTAAGCCCAACTTGATCTAATTCCAGACAAAACTCAGGCTCTCTCCACTACAAAATGCTATCTCCCCAACCTCAGGGACTCCCCAGGATGGACTGAGATTTCCAGAAACTAGCAATTTTCTTTTCACTCTCTTTCATTCATTAAACATCTAGTGAATACTAGTTTCATGCCTCACCCTGTAAAAGAAAAACTGGCAGTGGAGAGAGAAAAAAGTCATTCCGGCCCCAGGAGAGCTTTCAAGTTTGGGAAAGAGGTATGAAAACATCTGACTATAAGACAGTGTGAGAAGTGCCAGTAACAGAGGCCAGGAACGCAGAGAAAGGGACCACGGGCTTTGGCTGGTGTGAGGAATAGTTGGGGAGGAGATGGGAAGCCATGTTGGAACCAAAGACTGAAGGGTGAACAGGAGCTAGGCAGCCAGGCGTTCCCAAGAGAAAATGACCCAGGCCAAAGGGCAGCAATATGTGAAATCCTGGTGTATAAAGTGGCAAAGGCAGGGAGGACATGAGGGGATATCAAGCCCCAAAGACAGGATGGAACCAGATCAAAATGGCCCCAGAATGAGGAATTCGCTCTCTGTTCTGTAGTTTCCGATGGATTTTCAGTAAGAATGCCACGTGACCAAATGTAAACACATTACACTGACATTCAACAAATCCTGAGTTTTGGCTAGAAATTTGTCTGAATGTCAATAAAATCTTACCATACTATTTGCACAATATTGACATTTAAGCTCCTTCACCTCTTCTCATACAAGGTGTCTTTTCTAGGTTAACTTTCTGCAGAAGAGAGCATCCATCCTTCAGGAAGAGCTGACCGCCTACCAGAGCAGGAGGTACGGCCTTCTGCGTGTGTTGTTTGTGCCGCCAGTCTTCTGGTTTGACATTTAAGTCTTTATTAAAATGCTTAGGCTCAGCGCTTGTGGCTCAACGGTCTAAGGCGTCAGCCACATACACCTGAGCTGGTGGGTTCAAATCCAGCCCGGGCCCGCCAAACAACAATGATGGCTGCAACCAAAAAAAATGGCTGGGCATTGTGGCTGGTGCCTATAGTCCCACCTACTTGGGAGGTGGAGGCAGGAGACTCACTGGAGCCCAGGAATTGGAGGTTGCTGTGAGCTGTGATGCCACAGCACTCTATCCAGGGTGACAGCTTGAGGCTCTCAAAAAAATAAATAAATAAATAAAATAAAAAAATAAAATGCTTAGACATAGTAGCAGTTTGGAGACAAGGCTTGTGTTTGAAGAGTCATTCACCTGTTTTAATCACAGTGCTTAGTCAGTACTGTCAGAACAAGATCTACAGGGACGTGGCAAGCCCAGGCCTCACCTGGGTAGTCACCACAGTACATGTCTTGAAGCCCAGTCTCAGGCCAGAGGAGACACTATCTTCCTTTAAGAGAGTGAGATGATGCACCTCTTGCGAGGATAGCGCACATCTTCAAAGCCTCTTATCCCCTGGGGGTTTGGCGCTGTTTTGGTGAGGACAGACCAGCGGCTCGGTGATGTCACTGCACTTGAGTGCCCCCATGTGCACTTGTGGGACAAGCAAGACCTTTTCATCCAAAGGTTCTCAGTGACGTCACTGACATCGATCATGTTTACCTGCTCTAATTCCATCAAACACCCTTCCTGTTAGTGCAGTGAAAGGCTGAACCACTTCTTTGGCTTTGAATTAAAAGGAAGGAGCTTGTGAATAATTCCCTTTAAAAAGGTCCTGTTTGCTCAGTATTGGTAAGATTTAATCCTTTAAAGGCATAAATGATGACATTCTGATATCAAATATCCTTTTTAACCGCTATCCAACTTTTTCAGGATTTGAACCTATTTTATGATTAACACACTTACTAAACCTAGCAAAAGTCATCACTGAGGTTTTTGGTTTCCAGGTAACTTCATGAGAGAATGCACTGGATGCAATTGCCCAGACTGTGCTGTGGATTTCTTCCAGCAGGTTTGAAGATCCGGATACTGTAAACTGTGAGATCAGTGGCATTTTCTTAATACTTAAATGTAATTAAGATCATAAAAACTTGCATCATTCACACACTAGTAGGGTGGTTTTATTTGTGTCTGTCTAAGTTATTTTTTTAACATTCCCTTATTTCTGATTTCCATATTTGTGTGCATTTGAGTATGTGCTGAGAATTGCTTACGTTGGGAAAAGAAATGATTTCTCACGGTATGCCTTGTTAACGCTTTTGCATAGAATTTTACCAGTTGCATATGATCAAGATCACGTTTGTAGTATCATATCAAAATTTTAACCTGTTTACATTGTTTGCATGTCCATGTTCATATACCATTAAAACATTATTTTGTACATATCAGTTTTATTTCTACTTTTTATTACATCTCATTTGCTAATGGTGGCATACACATGGTATTTTTCCCTACTAAATACTGACAAGCTCAAATTATACTTTGGGGAACATACCTTGTGTCGTGTCAAACAGCAAATCTCTACTTAGTGCACGAAATGGGTGTGTAGAATAAAGTCACTGGCTTATCTGATATCAGTTCAAGTATGTGTCGTCTTGATCTCCAGTCTCGTCCTGGGAGTCCCAAATGGTGTTAAGAATTTTGTGTAGCAGTTATAGTTTTCTTGTTATTTTCTTGATCTCTCTTTTTATGGTGGTTGTTTTCATGGCACTATCAGTCAATAATCTTGTAAAGCCTAAAAATGTAGGGGCATGTTATGAGGACACAATACACTGGCAAGTGATCACAGAATGTGCTTTACTTGATGGTGTTTTCGTGGAGGCCCCTCCTGGCTGAGAGAATGTGGTGTTGCTGCCGTGAATGGATGTCTAAGTCAGGGTCCCTCTCCCCACCTGAATGCTTAGGAGCAGTTCTAGGCTGGTTGGTCAGCTGTGGTGTGCCAAGAAAGTTTTGACTTGCAGTGGATGGCTGCTCCTAATTCTTTTGACTGCTTTGTGGTGCGTGCCATGGGCATTTAGAGGCACTCTCTGAAAATCTGGCCTGTGGGTGGGGCTGTAAGCATCTGGTTTACTGTAAAAGGACAGGACAGAAAGTTTATTTACACTTTTTTCAAAATTCTTTTCTCTTTCCCACACCCATGTCTGTTGTTTATTGCACAAGGATTCATTACCCTTTTTTGTACTGTGACCGAGACACGGCGATGATAAGGATGTAATGGATTTACAGCCACTTCCAAAGCCAGGACGAGGATGGGCATAAATATGGCCATGCTGCAGCCAGAGCAGGAGGCCTGGGGGGTCTCGCCTTAGCTCAGCTCTGCGAGGTCCCCTCTCTGGTGAGGCTCAGCTCCCCACCTGGACCCCTCCTCCAGGAACACAAGTCTCTATCCTTTGAAAGATCAGGTTTGTCCTGACTATACAATAAATTTTCGAAAATATTCAGGAAAAAGTAAAATTGTAGCAGATGCTATTAAAAGCACCTAACAAATGAGGATAATTGGTCCTCAGGCTGTGATTTAGTGCTCAGAGGGAAAGCTGAAGGCTACGTGATTAATGTTAAGAACTTCTACACAGACCATGAAAAGCAAATTGAAGCTCAACGATTTCATTAGTGAGGTTATTAACTGCTTGAAGTGAAAATACTTTGTGAATTGTATGCGTATTGTACCCTGGCGTTGGAACTCCCACTCAAGAATATTTGTTTTCCATGAGTAAATATCAGTAGGTGTTTTGGAGAGGTGCCTGCCATTCTTTCTTTTCCTTATTTCAGGCCTTATGGAATTACAAACACTGCTGAACCTTTGACATTACCCAGATCCTGTTTCTCCTCTGAAGCATGTCACATATGTCTGGGAGTAAATGGAATGAAACTTTAGGTCACTTTGATTGGATGTGATAGGAATGGGTGGTTGACACTAATGTCTTTGTGAACGTTCTCTGATAAAGGAAGAGAAAGGAAAATTGCATTTGGCATATTTGAAATTCCTCACTGAGTTGAGCATTGAGTATAGAAATGGCTACTGGGAGAAAAAACCGGTGCTCAGGAAATAAATTATAAACACCATGCCTTATTATAAAAACATCTAAGATTTCATCTTTTCTTTTATCTTCTGGAAGATCAATTGTTCATCACAAGTACCTAATTTAGTCACATCTGGAGTTATTATTATTGGCTGCCGTGCCTGACTCATCCACCTGTGCTTTGTCTATTCCAACATGTAATTGTCAACAGGTAGTGGCTGATAAGGCCTTTGGAACTAGCCAAGCAGAAGCGGCTCTCTGGGATCCCAGGGTTCTTGGTGTGTGTTATTATCCAGTTATGGGGTCAGGAAAGATTAATGGCAAAGTTAGCTATTCAGTCACCTACGTGTGTCATAGTTTTGTTGAGTCCACCATTTCTGCATCACCAAGCAGTGAGCCTTCGCAGGGGTCTGACCTTTGATTTTGCAGCCTCCTCACTCAACAATGGCCCCTACAGAGGGCAGCCATCAGGTCATAACAGAGAAGAAAAGGAAGAGTAAGACAGAGGGAACAGAGAACGATGGACTTGCTTCATAGGTCGCATAAAAGAATTGAGGGAAATAGCTCAGATTCAAACATTTTCCTGAAACGGGTATGTGCTTATAGTAGTGAGCAACCTCATTAAAGGGAGCTGCAGAGAAAGTGCAGAAAGAAGAAACTGAGTTTGAATTAACAATTAACAGCTCTCTTATTGAAGTACATCACCATCTGTAGAAAGCAGTGGTGTTTTAGCTTTCTTTTTAAGAGTAAAAAGGAAAGGTAAAACATCAAAAATGGTGGGAGAAAAGTTTCAGAACACAAGGTCATTTTAATTCATAGTTTCCTTAAAAGAACTAGCTCTTCTGAGCTTTCATATTTTGTTCAGAAAGGTCGTCTCTTTTAAGCCTTGTCATTAAAGACGGTTTGCTCTTTAAAGTGAATTATCAAAGGGTGTAGAAATTGCAAGTTACTGAAACTAAAATGCATGATCAATTTTAAGTCTGCTAACTAAAGCCTACTTAAAATTGGATGTGCTTTTGTCCTGGCAGCTCCTTTGATAAAATCAGAAAAAGATACATGGTTGGTCAATTCAAAGTAGGGAATGAAGATAATTAGATAAAACTTTTTCTCAAATATCAAAGTGGTTCTTGGCTTTGGAGACTTGATTAAGAAGCTGTAGCATATGCTGGTGGTATTTGAAAAATAAAAATTGAACACCTCAGGTTTTGACCTGGTTAGTTTTAATATTCTTCATTATATTGTCTTAAAACCGGAATCAAACTTCAGACCACATTATTTGTCTCTCGTGTGGACACAGGGAAATGAAATTGTGATCTAAGATTAAAAGAATTTTAAAATCTGGATCCTTCACCAACATCTAGTTCAACTGAAAATTTGTTCTTCCAGACATTTCAGTCGTAAGCAAGGATTTCCATCAGGCAAATGTTTAAAACCAAAGATCAGAGATGTTACTATAGATCAGTGGTTCTCAACCTTCCTAATGCCACGGCCCTTTAATACAGTTCCTGGGGGTCGCAACCCACAGATTGAGAACCGCTGCTATAGATTCTGCTGTTTTGAGAACTGAAGCTTAGTCTAGAACTTTAGGCTAATAAATATTTTTATATCCTCTTTGGAAGCCTACCACTTAAGGAAGTCTCATGGAAAATAACTAGTTGGACACAAAGATTGTATCATGAGCAGAAAGAGAGGGCTACCTAGTGAGAAGCCTGGTCTGTTTAAGTAGCTAACACATGGTTTAGGTGAGTGAAACCATTGTGTCCACAACCCCTTTACCGTTGCTGGGAAAGGAAATCAATTCAAAGGTGAAAGTGTACCAGTTAGTTTTATTTCCTTAGGCAATTCTCTTCACCTGTCTGGGCCTTACCTCTCTAATCCAAAACATAAAGGGGTATAACTAGACCAGTATTTCCCAAACTGTACCATTTCAATGCTCTTATTTAGTGTTTCTCAAGCTAGTTTTCTATCAGGCCCTGTTCCATATGACTTATCTCGATGGATTCAAAAGGTAATATTTAGGAAATGTGACATGTTGTATCTCCCTCTGGAAGATTCACATTTATATCACTCGCTCATTCATTCACTTAATAAATAGTTATCAATTACCATCCATGTGCTAAATAGCACATTAGCCACCCCAAAACTAACTGGCTTAAACAATAATCTATCATCATCTCTCTTCATGCTGAGGGTTGATTGGACTCAGCTAGTCTGTTCTCACTTGGGTTTCATATAGGTGCTCCAGTTGACTGGAGCATGGCAGCTGTGAGAAGCCCTGAAAGCAAGCCCAGCAAGGGACCAGAGAGGCCCAGGCTCATAAAGCTGAGGCCCTAAAATTGGCACAGTATCATTTCTACTATATTCTACCAAAGACAGAGCCTGCCAGGAGTCAAGGGTAGGATGCACAGACCTCAGCAAAGTCAAAGCATCTGTGGCCATTGTTAATCCATGGTACTCTTTGGTTTAAAAAAACAACAACAACAATACTATTTATCATTCCTTAATCCGTTAATCTATAATTCCATGAAATGATTTGATCTGTGGAATAGTTTCGAGCTTTTAACTTGGCCCACATAATATTTTATTATACAAGTTCTGAGAAACATTGACTAGAGAAGCTCAAACCAAAGTAATAGCTTAAAAAGTTCTTTTCCGTTCAAACATTTTATTGTCTAGATTGTATTTCTAAAATCATAGGTTAAATTGGGGATTTAAAAATACTTCTTGGGAAGCCCTGAGTAAAGGATATTCACAAAGGCCTTGTCTTCCTCTGTGACTCTTTGGAAAGATGGTAGCATTTTTTTTTTCAACTCTTCTCTGTTTGGGGCTTGGTATGCACTGTTAGTGGTAATTATCTTAGCAAGTATGTGATTACAAAGGTCCACTAAAACCCATACCCAGTGCTTAGAAAGGTTTTTCCATCTTTCGTGGAACTGTCAGGCACATGGAAGGATGCAGACCTGATGAGCCTGTAAGGACACATTTCCTGAACCACAGAACACTCAACTAAGTAGGGCATAATCATCTAGATAAACAAATGAATCAGCCTGCTAATTGCCCCGTTAGCTTCCTCACCACTGCAGTGGAGTTATCTCTGTTCACACCTCTTAGCCCATCCCCTGTATCTCGCCCTTCCCAGCCTGAGCATAGGGTGGGGCATGTAACTGTGTGAGCAAAGCCAAGTGAGCAGGGCTGGGCTTCCTTTCTCCTGTCTGCCTCTCCAGATCCTGCTGAAGCTTCAGTAACCAGGCCATTGGTCCAACCTAGTGATCTGTGGGCATTTTGGAAATATTAAAAAGTTGGTTTGAATGGAGTACAGCTCTATTCACCAAGCAGAGCATCAGAGTGTGAGAGAGAGGAAAGTAGAAAAGACACCGTGTCCTTAGAAAGAGGAAATATTCTCCTAAAGGGATGGTAGAGAGTCATGAGAATCTTGTACTTTTTAGAGAAAAATCTTGACATCGACTATGATTTCTCAAAACTAAGCTTTATATGTCCCAGTATTGCTTCATGTGAGGTGACTGAAGCTGTCACTTGCCTGACATCAACCCTGGTGTCATCCTCAAGTTATATGTCAGTTCAGGTTCTAGCCCAGTTGCCCTTGAACCCTATGATGTTTCCCAGTTACTGCAGTGTCACTGGGTATCCCGTGTGAAATCACTTCAGGACTGATCATTTGGCCCCTTATATATCACTGTGTTTGTAATAAAAATATTTCTCCAAGCTGGGACAGAGTGGGTGCTGCGTGAAGCCTCAGCAGCGTTGCCTGGTCGTGTCTCCACCTGCTCCTTCTCAGAGTTAAGGATCTGGTAGCAGTTTTCTGCCTAGAGTGAAATTTCCTACAGTGTCAGGGAACCTTTCTCTGACTGAGTTCCCACTTCTGTTATCTGATTTTCTTCTTTGGTGTTTTTATTTATTATGCATTTGGGAATGTGAATTTGAAAGCTGCTGAAATATAAATTGAGTGGATTAAGGGTTTTATTTTAAAACCCTTTCTATGATCTTATTTGGACTCCATGTCCGTGTGTGTAAATTGATACAGATTTATAGTGCCAAAAATCTTTTTTAGGAAGCTAATTAAGATAGCAAACCTAAATAGACCTCCTGCTGGCCCTGCTGTTAGGTACTTTGCTAAAAATATATAATATTCACTCTTTCTGCCTTTTTATTAATAGGGGAGAAAGATTAATTGGCCCCATCTCCACCCAATTATTATTCTCCCTGTATTATCACCTCTATTTATATGAGAAGCATTTTCACTTCATGCAAAACGTACAGTGAGCTCAACTCTCTGAAACGTGAATAAATTTGCTTAAAAAAGTAAATATTCTACAGACTTTTACTAAGTGCCTTGTTGGTCCCAGGGACCAAGCCTGGGACTAAAAGGCAAACAAGGGTGGATAAGGCCTTGGCAACATGCTCCTTGCCCAGAAAGAACATGTACACTAGGAAAGAAAATAAAACATATGCAGAAAAGAAAAACAATGATAACACAAGAGAGAACATGATCTTTACACAAGGTAAATGCCAAATATTATGAGAATTCGTACATAGCAAAATACGGTAGCTCAGATCATCTAGGTTACAGCTGCTGGAAGAAAAGTAGCATGGTAAACTTTCTGATGAAAGCAGAAATTGGAACTCCTGTGTCTTCAATTCATTCATTTCTGCTCTTTTCACTGGAAGGCATTGCATTGGAAGAGGAGGAGAAGTTTGGAGTTTATTGTACAAGCAGCAAGTGGCAATTAGAGTTTGGAGCAGGGAATGACCCCATCAGGAATTTCTATATGAGCATTGGTCCAGCAACAGCATAAGATGGGATAGATTAGAGGAGACAAGAGTCTAAAAGCAGACAAAAACTTAGGCAATGTGTGCAGTGTTCCCACAAATTGGTCCATGTTCTTATTGAGAGAAGTGTTTCTCTGTGAATGGAAACTAGGTCAAAGATTCGGTAGCTGCCATAACACCTGAATGAATGAGATGATTGCAAAAGAAAAAGAAGCGTATGTTGCCAAGGCTTCTAGCCTCAAAAGATGAGCACAGTTTGTGTGGAGGAAGAAGAATGAGTTTGAGTTTAGATACAATAAGCTTTGTCAGATAACTAGAAACCTGGGTCACAGCCCAGAGATTTGTCACTCAGGAACATCTGGGTTAGAGGTGATGCTGGGAGAACTGAAAGTTTCACCAAGAAGGGCAAAGGCTTTGGAGGGCACAGAAAGGGAGAGGGAGAGGGACTAGAGTGACTGGGAGAGAATGTACTGTTCTTTGGGAAAGCCAAGGGGAAAAGAGGTTATAAAAGAGAAGTGAGAGAGGGCTGGCCAGCAGGGTGTCTGCACTTGAGAAAGAAGTCAGGATGGGCATGGATTAGAGAAAGCCATCTAACTTCCTGGAGAGTCCAAACTGAAGGATGCGGGGGCTCCCAGACATCTGCAGTCCTGGAACTCCTTAGGGATTGTAGGCAGGGTTCCTTTTCTTGATTCTAGATAAGTTTGTGGTTCGTGGTGGTTCCACCAGACACTAATTCCATAGAACCATTGAAGGTCCTATAGGCCCAGCCGTGTAAAGTGATATCCTGGATTACTTATGAAAGTTTAGGGAAATATTTTTGAAAGTTCAGCTCTTCTCTCATACAGTCTGCAGCAATTTGTAAATTTCATAGAGTTGCTAAATGAAGTTAGCCACTTTGCAAGCTAACCCTTGGGATAAATCATGATAATAAAATGATCCTCTGGTTCAGCGCCTGTGGCTCAACGGGCTAAGGCACCAGCCACATACACCTGAGCTGGCGGGTTTGAACCCAGCCCGGGCCTGCCAAACAATGATGATGGCTGTAAAACAAAAAATGCCGGGCGTTGTGGTGGGCGCCTGTAGTCCCAACTACTTGGGAGGTGGAGGAAGGAGACTGGCTTGAGCCCAGGAATTGGAAGTTGCTGTGAGCTGTGATGCCACAGCACTCTATCTAGGGTGACAGCTTGAAGCTCTGTCTCAAAAAAAATAAATAAATAAAATAAAATGATCCTCTGTGAGAGAATTTCCTCTACACTCAGTCAAATATATTTGCTATACTGATATGAAATTCTGGATTTGTATTCCTTTTTTTTTTTTTTTTTGTCGAGACAGAGTTTCATTTTACTACTCTCTGTAGAACACCATGGCGTCACACAGCTCACAGCAACCTCCAACTCCTGGGCCTGGGCAATTCTCCTGCCTCAGCCTCTACAGCCGCTGGGACCACAGGCACCCGCCACAATGCCCCGCTACCCTTCTGCTTTGTAGTTCGGCCAAGGCCAGGCTTGAACCCGCCACCTTTGGTACATGGGGCTGGCGCCCTACTCGATGAGCCACAGGCGCCACCCTTGAGACAGAGTCTCACTTTGTTGCCCTTGTTAGAGCGCGGTGGACGTCAAAGCTCACAGCAATCTCAAACTCTTGGGCTCAAGCAATTCTCCTGCCTCAGCCTCCCAAGTATCTGGGACTACAGGCCCTTGCCATAACACCCAGCTATTTTTAGAGATGAGGTCTTACTCTGGCTCAGGCTGATCTCAAATCTGTGAACTCAGGCAATCCACCCATCTCAGCCTCCCAAGTGCTAGGATTACAAGCGTGAGCCACAATGCTGGCCCCTGGATTTGTATTTTTAACAAAAACAACAAAACATTAACTTTGACTTAAGTTGGTATTTAGGCAGACATTAACCTCAAGTTAGTGTACTTTTTTACAAGATTATACTTTTTGGTGGCAGGGGGTGGAGGCAGACTCTCACTGTGTTGCCCAGACTGGAATGCCCTGGCCCAATAACCTCAGACTCCTGGGTTCAAGTGAGCCTCCTGCCTCAGCCTCCCCAGTAGCTGGGACTACAAGTGTCCACTGCAATGCCCAGCTAATTTTTTCTGTTTTTAGTAGAGATAGGGTCTTGCTCTTGCTCAGGCTGGTCTCGAACTCTTAAGTTCAAGCTCCCAGAATTCTAGGATTATAGGCAAAAGCTACTACACCCAACCAAAGTTATCCTTTCTAATAATGTCTAGCACCCCCCTCTAAAAAGAAAACAATAGTTTACCTGGGAAAATCCTAGGATTAGAGAAGATTACATTAAAACCAGAGCAATGTAAGTGCCAGAGTAAGGACTCTTCCATCAAACATCAGATGAAACCACTCTTTACAAAGGGAAATTAAACTTATTAGAATTCTGGAAATATTGGTAAGACTTTCTTACTACACAAAAACATTTGGTACCCTAAATTTCTTTAGTAAATTTTATAAGTGCTTACCACAGTGTCTAGAAACCATAAACATCTTCTTCAGCTTATTTTTTAACAGATTGGCACTAATATTTCCTTCATACCAACACTAAAAATTATTAATAGAGACTTTGAATATAAGGCAAGACATAATTCTGTCATGTAGCTTAGATTACGGACTTGTTTTATAGAAAAGAAGGGAAAACGGCTTTTCTCTACTACAGAAAATTGAGAACAGCAATTTGCAGCAATTTATAATCTCTAGGGAGGAAGAGAAAACTAGTAAAATTGGTAAGTGCTTTACATTTGCTGTCTTGTTCTAAGAAATGGCAAAAGGAGGCCAGGCGAGGTAGCTCATTCATTTGGGCGGCTGAGGTGGGTGGATCACCTGAGCTCATATGTTTGAGACCAGCCTGAACCAGAGGGAGAATTTGTCTCTAAAAACAGCCAGGCAGGCAACTGAAAGGGAAGAATATTCCAACCCCAAACCCAGCAGAAGAAAAGAAATAATCAAAATTAGGGCAGAATTAAATGAAATTAAGAACAAAAGAATCATTCAGAACATCAATAAAACAAAAGTTGGTTTTTTGAAAAGATTAATAAAATTGGTAAACCCTTGGCCAAACTAACTAGAAATAGAAAAATAAAATCTCTAATATCATCTATCAGAAATGATAAAAGATAAATAACAACCGACACCTCAGGAATTAAAAAAATCCTTAATCATTACCAAAAAAAAACTCTATTCCCAGAAATATGAAAATCTGAAGGAAATGGGGCAATACCTAGAAGCACGCCACCTTCCTAGACTAAAATTCCCAGAAAGAATTAGAAATCTTGAATAGACCTATGTCAATCACTGAAATAGCATCCACAATATGAAATCTCCCAAAAAAGAAAAGTCCGGGACCAGATGGCTTCACATCCAAATTCTATCAAACCTTTCAAGACTAACTAGTACCTATATTAGACAACCTTTTCCAAAGCATAGAGAAACAAAGAGTGCTTCCCAACACATTCTATGAAGCAAGTATCACCCTGATCCCCAAACCATGAAAGGACCCAACAAAGAAAGAAAATTATAGACCAATATCATTAATGAATATCGATGCAAAAATAATCAATAAGATCTTAGCAAACAGAATTCAATAATACATCAGAAAAATTATACACCATGATCAAGTTGATTTTATTCCAGGGTTACAGGGTTGTTTCAACATACGCAAATCTATAAATAGAATACATCACATCAATAAAATAAAAAACAAAGACCATATGATTCCCTCAATTGATACAGAAAAAGCTTTTGATAATATCCAGCATCCTTTCCTGATCAGAACACTTAAGAAAATAGGCATAGGGGCGGCACCTGTGGCTCAAAGGAGTAGGGCGCCGGCCCCATATACCAGAAGGTAGCAGGTTCAAACTCAGTCCTGACCAAAACTGCTAAAAAATTTTTTTAAAAAAGAAAATAGGCATAGAAGAGACATTTCATAAACTGATAGAGGCCATCTACAGAAAACTCACAGCCAATATCGTATTGAATGGTGTAAAATCAAAAACATTTCCACTCAGATCAGGAATGAGGCAAGGATGCCTGCCGTCTCCACTGCTATTCAACATAGTAATAGAAGATTTAGCCATTGCAATCAGGCAAGAGAAGGCAATCAAGGGTATCCAAATAAGGTCAGAGGAGATCAAACTCTCACTCTTTGCAGATGATATGATTCTATACCTGGAAAATCCTAGGGACTCAACTCAACTACTCAAAACTCTAAGTCATCAAGGAATACAGCAGGATACAAAATCAATACATACAAATCAGTAGCTTTTATATATGCCAACAGTAGTCAAGCTGAAAATATAGTTAAGGACTCTATTCCTTTTACAGTAGTGCCAAAGAAGATGAAATATATGGGAATTTACCTAACAAAGGACATGAAAGACCTCTATAAATAGAACTATGAAACCCTGAGAAAAGAAATAACTGAAGATGTTAACAAATGGAAAAACATACCATGCTCAGTGACTGGGAAGAATCAACATTGTTGGGCGGCTCCTGTGGCTCAGCGAGTAGGGCGCCGGCCCCATATACCGAAGGTGGCGGGTTCAAGCCCGGCCTCGGCCGAACTGCAAAACAAAAAAATAGCCGGGCGCTGTGGCGGGAGCCTGTAGTCCCAGCTACTAGGGAGGCTGAGGCAAGAGAATCGCTTAAGCCCAAGAGCTGGAGGTTGCTGTGAGCAGTGTGACGCCACGGCACTCTAC
>CAUYON010062931.1:0-27838 GCA_963573935.1 Arctocebus calabarensis | reverse complement strand
TACCGAGGGCTGCGGGTTCAAACCGAACTGCATCAAAAATTAGCCGGGCGCTGTGGCGGGCGCCTGTAGTCCCAGCTACTTGGGAGGCTGAGGCAAGAGAATCGCTTAAGCCCAAGAGCTGGAGGTTGCTGTGAGCTGTGATTCCACAGCGCTCTACCGAGGGGGATAAGAGTGAGACTCTGTCTCTACCAAAAAAAAAAAAAAAAGAACAAGCACCCCAGGGAGGTGTTAGGCATAAGAAACTGGCCTACAATTTGTTGGGCTCTTAGTCCAAAGATGCTATTTTAACTCATTTGTTTTTCGATCTAACATTCTTACCAAAGCAACGAAGGGTGTTTCGCATTTTACCTTTTAAGGATATTTTATTTTAAGATAATATAAACCTAGGGACAAGGTTACATTGAGTCATCACAGTCCCTTTTCCTTGTCCCTAGGTTTATAGGGACAAGATTTATTTGTATTTTAAGGTAATATGAACCTAGGGACATAATGCTTCTGGTTTTAATCATGAAAAGTTCTCTGCGATGTAAAGGCAGAGACAGACCTATTGGTGAAGACAGACCAATATTCACAACAGCTAACCTTTGAGTACTTCCCATGTGCTACGACCCATTCTAAATGATTTATATGTGTTGGTCACACAGTGTAAACAGTAGGCAGTATCATTTCTCGCACAAATGAGGAAGCTGACGCTTCAGGAGATACTGTCCTTAACAAAGCACCTGAGGGTAAGAGAGGAATCAAAACACTCAACTACACAAAATATTAGCAGCAAATGCCACAGACCTGAGTTCTAGCTTTAGCTCTGCCCAATTAGCTGTGCAAATTCTGGTAGCTTTGCCTGCATGTGACTTAGCTTACATGTCTGTGAAATGGGAATGATAATGATGACATAGGGAGAAGTCAATACATGGAAACCCTTGTGAAAATTATGAAGTACTATAGAAACCTAAGTTATCATCGTGCCACTCTAATCAGGGCTCAGGTAGATGGATTCAAACCTTCCCACATGAAGCGAGAAAATGGAAATGAAGTACTTGTGTCACTCATCTGTCACATGTGGACAGAGTCCCAGGCAAGTATTTCTAACATGGGTTGAGGGTCAAAGCCAAAAAGTAAGCACCTTAAAAAATGAAAAAAAAAGGGTGCTCCTTTGACTGTTTTCTCTGTTCACTGCTGGCACTGAATGTGAAACATACTGACTCCTGCTTCATGCTCATGCATTTCTAGAATACTTAGGAACATCAAGTCAACATAGTCCCTTTTCCCTAAGGAGCCACTTTTAGAAGATGTGTTTAGAGAGAACAATCTTCTAGGTCTTTCTAGTCCACTTAGTCACTGCTTATTTTCCACATGAAGTCACATGCTAGGAGTTCTAAGAGGAATGATCTGGTTCTAGTGACACTGAAAGCACATGTGGTGAGAGGGACATGGAGCCAGGCAGCTGGGGTGGGGGTGACACAGAGAGAAAGGGACATGGAGCCAGGCAGCTGGGGTGGGGGTGACACAGAGTGAGAGGGACATGGAGCCAGGCAGCTGACAGAGCTGGTCTGCTCAGACCTTCTCCCATTTTTACTCTTTTGTAAATTGAGCTCCCACCCTAAAGATGCCTATCTCGAGTAGCTCGGGAGATTCACTTTTGAATTGGAATCTTGTAACAGATCACAGAGTTATGCTGATTATTATTTGGAAGAGATGTTAGTGTCATCTTTGCTTTGAATATTTACGTCTAAAACTGTATTTGGAAATGGAGGAACAGAATAGTCTTGGAGAGGCCACGGTCACTGTTCTCCCAAATCCTGACCTGACACATGAAGTTTGGTGGACTATTCCCATCTCTACATATTGGCTGACAGTGATAAGCAACCAGACCCCCTTTGTCCAGTGACAAAGTCAGCTGTGTGACCCTTGGGTAAATGACTTTACTACTCTGTATTTTAGCAAACTTGAGTTAGTAAAATTTGTCCTGCCTGCCTCAACAGGCTTATGGGAAAAATAGGATGAGAATGTGCAGGACTATGAGAGAAAGAAACCAAAAAAGAGGAAGGGGACATGCTGGAAGACTGGAGAAGGAAAGATAGAAGAGCGCTGGGTGCAGGGGTGGGCGGCGAGCAGCTTTGACATCCTCTCTCCTTCCTGGGTGCATCTACTAGCACAAGCCCACAGCCTCCGCCCTGCTCTGGGATTCCGAAACACGTGCACGGCAAACTTTAATGTTACTGGGGAACTATTTTCTCAATAAGAATAACATACTCTCATTTATTTTCACTAGTTAGTATTGTATGTTAGATATAATAACTCTATCAGCTAAGTCATTATTATACCTTCATTCTACAATTGAAAAAACTAAAGCAAAGAAGTATTTCAAACATGGCTGAATGTTTTAAACATTGAGCTAGAAAGTGGCAGGGCTAGGATGCAAATCCAGGTGGTCTGTTTTGAGTTTGCTTTTGTCTCTATACTTAATGCTTTTTGGAATAGTAATTTGCCTAGAGATTGGGCACAGTTTACAAATAGAGTCAGTTCTTCTGTCAACTCTCAACTAGCCTTATAGATGAAACTAAAGCCATTCCCTCTGCATTGTCCAGCAACAGAGCACAAGGATAGGAGAACCGGGATCTTCACCTATTGCACCCTGTGAAACACTTTCTCACACCTACTTCTTCCCCAGCTTTCCCAGTGCCAAACTTCTCAATTTTCCCTACATGTAGGTGTGGCCCCACCCTGAGTGACTCAGACTACAGATTCAAAAGAACTGAGAGCTTAAATGGTCCCTTCACCCTCCTGTCCTCTTCCCCACCCCCATCCGCAAGTCCATCTCTTTCTCAAGTTCATAGGCTTGGCATAAACTATTGTCACCTGTCAGCTTCTCCCCTGCCTGAAGAACTGTCCCATACACATGTTTGCTAAGGTGGGGCACCTGTTGGTCTTCGTCTCTCTCTCTTGCAGTGTGTAGACAGCTATGGCACCAGGTCTGACCTTGTGGGAAAGAATCTATAGGAGGCTCTAGGGAAAGTGCTGCAGACTCCACTGCTCAGAGGAAACAGGCAGGTACTATAACCAAATGACATTACGTTGACATGAGACAAAATTGTCTTCAAACATTTCATTGTCTCTGTAATTTTCCCACTATTTTGGATGAAGTTAAGGATTCCTACAATCTACTATTTTAGAAAAGGTGGCATAAACATATTTTAATTGCAAAAATCAACATTTGTCTCTGAGAATCATAGGTGTCACAGTTTCCAGACCCACATTTTCCAGTTTTTAAAAAGAAGTCAGAAAACCATATTTTTTATTATATATCTCCTGAGTTTATGTTTCAGAAACTAATTAAAGATTGTTTAATGTAATGTTCTGTGGCCCAATTCTGCTTTAGCATTTTTGTTTTATCTTTTCAGTTGTCATCCAAAAGGTCAAAGAGGAAGGCAGGAATAAGCAGCTGGAGACGGAGCTGCTCATGGAGAGGCTGAGCAGCTGCAGGACTGGTCATCTCGGGATTGGGCACCTCGGGGTTTTTTTTCCTGCAGGTCCCACTGAGGGATAAATAACAATGGATGGACCTTGTCTTTCCTTTGCTTCTCATCTCCCTCCAGTGAAACCTATAATTAATCAGCTTATTATTTAAGTAAATGCAACTCTACCAGAATTGATTGCAAAAAATCAGAGAAAAGGAGGCCTTCAACAATTGTCTTTAATTGTGGTTAAACAAGTGAATCAACCTTGAACTCAGATATAAGAAAAGAAATACAACAGGTAATACTGAGAAGGAAGCTCCTGACATGTGGGATGATGAATAGAGAGCATCATAACCATGAAAATGAAGTCATTTTCATTTTCTGCAAAAAAAATACATTTGGAGAATATTACTACACTATGGTTCTCCTCAATGTGATTTTGACCATAACTTTCACTGAAATATTCTTTTTCAAATAGTAACTTTGTAGTGGAGGAATCTGGCTGATGTGATGCCCCTTTAGCCAGGTAGTCAGAGAGAATATCACTCATAATTAGTTGTGTGGACATCACGTACCTGCTGAAACCAGTGGACAGAAATGACATAACATCATATGTTACTAGATATGCATTACCCCAAACTAATCATTAGGAGATACCAAACAAAACAAAAGTTAGGGACATTATATAAAATAACTGATTAGTGTAGTACTATTCAAAAGTGTCAAGGGCATGAAAGACAAAGATAGACTGAGAAAATAAAATCAGATGGAAAGAGACATGCTAACAAATGCAACGGGGAGTGTTGATTGAATAGTAGACCATAAAAAAGATATATTGAACAGTTGGGAAAATATAAAGTGTAAAGATTGGTTAACAGTAGTTTATCAATTTTATTGTCTTGATTTAGATAATTGTGCTGCAGTTAATAAGATGTAAACTTCTGGGAAAGCTGAGAAGGGTCTGCAAGAGCTGTGTGTACGGTTTGTGTCATGTTTTTGTAAATCTAAAATTATTTCAAAATAAGAGTTTGGAAAAATTATTTTGTTATAACCCTACTCCAAATCACATTGTAAGAGGATTTAGGTCTACTGCATGCCATATTTATACTATTTCATCTAATTATGTCAATGTTGATATTTGCTTTTAAATGTTGAATAATGCTTAAGCACATGAACCGCAGGAGGGCAAAGATTCAGAACAGGAAGCTAGGAATTATCAGTGCTTATTCGGGGAAAGGCCTAGTAATTGTTGTTATGTTTCTACATCTCACCTTTCCTTTGGGAAATTGATCTTTCCTTGTTGAAAACACTAAAATAATGATGTGGCTACAAGTCACAGTAAAACTAGTGCCCCCCCCTTCCTCTCCTCTCCTCTCCTCTCCTCTCCTCCCCTCCCCTCCCCTCCCCTCCCCCTCCCCACCCCTCCTCTCCTCTCCGCTCCTCTCCTTTCCTTTCTTTGTGACAGAGTCTCACTTTATCGCCCTAAGGTAGAGTGCAGTGGCATCACAGCTCACAGGCACCTCCAACTCCTGGGCTTAGGCGATTGTCTTGCCTCAGCCTCCCAAGTAGCTGGGACAATAGGCGCCCGCCACAAAGTCCAGCCCGCCACCCTGTCCGGGCTGGTGCCCTACCCACCTAGCACAGGGGCCTCCCGCCCCCTTTCACTTTTCAAATGTTGGCCTTATAACCTATCTCCAGCCAACACCAAAACGTCCTGCTACACTGATTGGTCCAGGGTGAACGTATCGCCCAAGCCTAGCGCTGAGAGTCATGCTTAAATATTGTACATGGAAAAAAGGTCCTCTTTCCCCTTGTATCATGAACTGGAAATCTGTGACAGCAAAATTGCCAATAGTCATGAGCTTCACTCTATGAAAGAGTCTGAAAAATGAGAGCGACAGAAGTATAGGAGCTGGGATCGCGGGCGAGAGAATGGGAGGCAGCACGTACGCAGGGGCACTCACTAACGCTCTTTTAGGCTGTGGGTGCAGTCTCCCTGACCAGCTTCCAAAGTAATTTTGTTTAGTCCATGATGATTTTTGTTTTCGTAGGTGAAAATGTTAGAAATGTTACATATCAGAGGATAGATTATACTATTTATAATGCTACTACTTGAGCCTGATTTAAGAGGATGGTAAGTTGGAAAGTTTTAATGCAAGAATAAATTCATTCTAAAAGAAAATGCCAGAACTAATGTCAGAAACCACCAAGGAATATTAGACAGCAGAGTAAGGATCAGTGATAAAAGACTAGAGATGTTCAAAGATCCTCAGTTCTGAGAAGGAAAACAAGGCAAGTCCCATGAATTAGAGCCCTGCACCGCCAAGGATTGATCATTAGCACCAAGCATGACATAGAACCAGCCAGCCAAACCCTCGTAAGGGGCAGGGTAAAAATCCAGCCATCATGTATCCGGATTTTCACGAACCACCCAGTGCTGTCTTTCTGCCTTTTCAGTAGTCACTGAGAAGGTAAATAAGTAACTGTTTCTACAAGGTATTGGTTATTAGATCAATTTCAACATATAGGAGCACTCTTGCTGACTCTATCTTCTTTCCAGTCTTCCTAAATCTTTTTAGCCTGATTGAAGACACCAATACATAGGTAGAGAATGAAAGTAGAAGGAAATCACCGAATGATTAAAAAAAAAAAAAAAAGATTTCAGACATCTTGAAAGGCTAATTAAAATTTAGAGACAGAGTGTAGGCCAGGGCTTGAGATGTCACCAAGATGGTGAGATCATAGCTCACTACACTCAAACTCCTGAGCTCAAGGGATCCTTCTATCTTAGCCTTCCAAAGTGCTAGGATTACAGGTATGAGCCACTGTGTCCAGCACTAAGAGGTTGAAATTTAGTAAAAAAATTTTAATCTCACACTTACTTCCCTGCTCCCAGACACAAAATCAAAACCTTAAAAATTATACAAGTTATCTTGGAAATATAACTTAATAGCAGCACATGTGAATACAAATAGAGATCCTAGTAGACTAATAGTTTGATAAGAAAAAATAAGGCAAATTCAATTTTAGGCAGTTGTGGCTAAACAATAGTTTCCAAAAAAAGGTGAAATTTCTGCTCAGAAATTTAATAAGCACAGGCTCAGCTAAATATTTTACTTTTTATTCAGGGCGACATGTTTTAAAAATTCTAGTAAATGAGCCTTTCCAGGCAAGAGTAACCAGGATGCAAAGGTAATAAAAAGATTGCGGCTGTTTAACCTAGAGTAGAAAAAAGTTAGATAAGATATGATAATCTGTTTTCAGAGTATGAAGAGCTATTATGTATAGAAGGTATTGAAACTTGGTAGTATGGTAGTATAGGGCAAAATTAGCAGACTTAACTGGAGGTTAGTAATGAGGAAAATGAGAACAGAATTGTGTCATCATAAGGAAGGATTTTATAACCATTTGTGACAATTTAAAACCAAGAATAGGTTGCTTTGGGAGACCATGAATTACCTAACTACTTGATAGAAATATTACAGAAGAGTGTCATGTATACAAAAGGGTGTTAACTAGGTCAGTGCTTCTCAAACTTTAAATTCCATATAAATCACCAGTGACTCATTAGAAATGTGGATACTGAGTTAGCAGTTCTGGGGTGGAGACTGAGGGTGTGAGTTCCTAGTAAGATTCCAAGTGATGCCTGTAATGCTGGCATGTGGACAATACTTTGAGAAGCAAGGAACTATATAATATTCAAGGTCACTTTTTAAATTTTTAACAGATTACCATTATTTATTTGTCTTTTTGAGTATTATATTGTTGGGATACAGGGTTTTGAATTTTTATCATTATTATTCTTTTTTTCCTCTTTTAGTCTTCTTTTTAAAATTATTTTTTAAACTTTTAGATTAATATGAGAGTGCCAATGTTTAGATTATATTGTTTTCCATTCTGAGGTAAAGTTCAAGTTGTAGTTGAGCCCTTCACCCAGGGGGATGTGCAGAACACAGTCACACCGTGCACATCAGGTGAGATCCTCCAAACGCCCTCTCTCTTCCTTTCCCTCTCCCCCCTCACCCTTGCTAGACTAGTGTTTTCTCAAGGTCACTTTTCAATAGTGAGAGTCTATAGTTCTCCTAGCAAAATATACTTCAGGAGCACAGAAAGCAGCTATGCACTAGGACTTCCATACCAAAACGTCAGTGTTCGAGAACTTAAAGTAAGCAGGAGCGTTGCCTAGAAAGCAGAAACAGGGATACTCTAAAACTCATTCAGTAAATGCACATTTTAAAAGAGCCTGTTTTAAAGACAGAAAAATTTTTACCAAATACTTGTATTTTACTACATTTTCATTAGAAAAAGGCAACAATTTTCAATAACTGGGATTAATGCCTTTCATTGCTTCAGTTTGAATAATATTCAATTTGATTCTGTTAAAATTAAGATTGTAAGTGTTTGCATAGTTCATTCAGCAAAAATTTTTCATAGTTTTTCATCCTCTTCAGAGCCTTTCAATATGCAGATTTTGCTTTATTATTCTATGTTCGTTTCTGCAGGCCAGCATTTCCCCATTTCACCAATATGTTGGTGAAAGATGTTCCCCAACATATTTGGTCTTCTCATACCTGGGGAAACCCAGAAAGCTGCTGATGCTGAGCATCTGGAAGTCCACCAAGCAGAATGTCTATTGCCTCAATTGCCTTTTTTTTTAGAGACAGAGTCTCACTTTATTTCAGAGACCCACTACAAGCATGCTTCTTTCTATCATGTGAAAAGTGAGTGTGGATTTGCTGGAAGAGTTCATATTCTAAGTGCTTCATGAGCATAGCAGGCTCACCAAAATTTTCTCAAGGAGAGATAAGGAGAAAGTAAGTCAGGGACTTCTGGCAGGGGTATCTCTAGGTGCTGACTCCAATGTCAGTCTTCCCACATGCTAGATACTTTTATCCACTTATGGCAAAGTTGGTGCTTGGCAAACATTTCTAAAAAGTATGTGTATTTTTAAATTTAGAATTTCAATATTGTGTTACTTGACATATAAAATTTAGGTGGATTCTAAATTAATACACATCCTCCTATGAAATTCTAATGATAAATTTAGCCAGAAAATAAAAGGAAGAGTTGTTATATTATTTAAAATCAAATGCTGCAAATTTTTAAGTGATTATAGAGTTCCTTCAAAATTTTAGTTCTCTACTTGTGCAAAAATTTTTTTCATTGACAGAGCTATCAAGAATCTGAAAAGGTCATTTGTCATTAAAATTTCTTGATTAGATATGATATATATATAGCCTTTCAAGCTCAAAATCTGAGATGAAACATTGTTGATGAAAGCATATTTATATTATTCAATTTAAAGTGATCTGTATTTAATTTTAATATATTGCCTAAAATGCTATAGTTTATTTTCCTATCATAATTGTATCATATAAAAAAATCACACATACAGTTGTTCCCAAATCTCCTCTAGTTTACCCCCATGTACCACAAAATACTATTATTTTCTATGTTGGGAAAACACTGCTATAGGTAGGTATAATATATTCTGTTACTAAACTTCTAGTTTAATTACAGACTACATATGCATTTGTGTTAATGTATAGTTACCATTTCCCACAGCAAACGAGTAAGTCTACATAATAATTGGAAAGTGTTAAACCAAAATTATTTCCTCACTCCTTCTCTTTGAATATCTTGGAATATTATTCTTTAGAACTAGAAATGTTCTTTTCTTGATCTGAATAGTTACAAGGTGTTCAATCATTGAGCACATTGATTTTTGTACTCAAGAATACAGTAAAACAATGAGCAGACACAGAGCTATCAGTCTGAGCCCTTTTTTAATTTAACAATAACAAAAGGTTTAACACATTTGTTTTCTAAGACTAAAGAGATATGGCAATCTATAGATCTCATTTGAACACATTCTTACTTCCTGCTCATACCAGCATTGCTTTTATTAATTTTCAAGGAGACTTAATAAATGATTAGCTGTATCACTGCAGTTCTGAGTAGTCATGAAAAGCATGACATTCAACTACAACACTCAACTGATAATTCATCATGGAGACACAGTTCTCTTTAGTTTCTGGATTATTCTGTTTTGTATATAATTTAATCAGTGGATCAAATACTATTAAAAACAATTTAACAGGTGATAATTTGCTCTTCCATTCATGATATAAAATATAATACTGATGAACTTGGAAGTTATTACTCTGACCCACAAAGCAGGACCAGGACTAGCCCTTGATATGAAAACGTTAGGATATATTCTTTCTCTCTCTCTCTCTCTCTCTTTTTTTTTTTTTTAGAGACAGAGTCTCACTTTATTGCCCTTGGTAGAGTGCCGAGACATCACAGGTCACAGCAACCTCCAACTCCTGGGCTTAGGCGATACTCTTGCCTCAGCCTCCTGAGCAGTGGGGACTACAGGCACCCGCCCCAACGCCTGGCTAGTTTTTTGTTGCAGTTTGGTCGGGCCGGGTTCAAACCCGCCACCCTTGGCTGATGGGGCCGGCGCCCTGCCCACTGAGCCACAGGTGCTGCCCCAGAATATATTCTAAATCAATTTTCTCTTCTGACCTTGTAAAAAGTTATTTCTTTTGGGCAGTGCCTGTGGCTCAGTGGGTAGGGTGCTGGCCCCATATACCGAGGGTACAAAAAAAAAGTTATTTCTTTTGCACCCCAGACATTGTGGCCAAAAGGTTCATAGGATAAAAATTAGACAATTTCAGGACAAATTGCAGATTATTGTGTGGATGGGGACATTATCTTCTTGTGAAAGTTTAGTTTGCCCTATTAGGTGTATCAACCAAATGTTATTCCAGGCTTGTGTGACCCTCCATTTAAGATGAATGCCTCATGAAAGAGACACTACCTTATTGCCAATACTGCCCAACTGACTGACTTAAACAATAATAATAAAGGGGCATCCTTTTCTGAGCACACCTACCCTTTTAAGCACTGTCCATGGGTTTGCCTTGCCTTGCTAGCTCACAGTTAGCCTTTGTCTGCCAAGAGAATGAACACCCCTGAGAGCTTGAGGTCTCAATTCAGGCTGAGGCATGAAGGAAAAAGAAGACAGCTCGTTTACCCAACAATACCCACACGTGACTTTACACGCTTTGTAAAACCAAGAGCAGACGGCAGAGCTCTCTCTCTCACATGACAGTTACATGATTGTAAAACACTGGACAGCATCACATAGCCTATGAGCATTGAAAAGATATTTTTGAAAAGATGTTTATGTTTAAAGAAATTATCATTCTAGTCCATAGTTCTGCAAACATGGAGGCAATCGAAAAATTAACTGAACCTCATCCTCCACCAAGTCTTGTCTCGTTAGCTTTACACAAAAAAACCCTTTGCTTCCTTTCTCCATACCTTCATGTGCCCTCTTCGCATATGAAAGTTTTCTGTTTCTCTGGAAGAGCCTGCACCCCTGGCGGTTGGGAGCTAGAACAGGAAAAGCATTTCTCAGACCTGCACGTTCGCTCGCTTTCATCTCCCAGCAATTTTACTCGAGGCTTTTACTTCCCCGAGAGCTCGTCTCAAGCAGTCACGACCGTAAATCTAACCCGCTCCCCCTCACCCCCGGTCAGTTTCCTAATTTGCTGTTAAAAAGAGGGAAACAGTCAGAAGGAAAACAGTTTAGTGTGGGCCACTGCAGAAGGGCGGGGGTTCTCGGCGCTCAGAAGCCAGGGCGTAATCTCTGCGGTCCGCGGGGGTCGCTGTCCAGCCCCGGTGCTGAATACTAGGTGTCGAGGTTCAGAACCGCAAGACTGCAAGAGCCTCCGCCATGTAGACCCAACTCATTTCCCAAGGGTGGGAGGTGGAGGATTCTCTTAGACGTTTGCTTGTTTTCTTTCCACAGGAAAACATTTTGCCATAAAGATATTGTGCATTTCATAGGAAAGTCATGACACAGCTGCAGTTTGGCACCAAAGTCAAGAACTCTATTGAGGGAAACTGGAAAGTTCAGGGCTCTTTCCTCCCTGAGCAACACAACAGCATCTGGTATACTTCCCCCACCCACCATGACCATAAATTTAAAAAAATATGTTTTAAAAATCATGTGATTAATTATTTATCTGATAAGCACTGTAGTGGTGATGGTGGTACTAGACTTTAAAATATCTAGAATTTTAGATATTATTTTACTGAGATTTGAGCAAGAGGGGAGAGAAAGAAGTAAATTTGTAACTTAAGGTGGTTTGCTGAAAATTTCATTTTTAAAAATATCGTTTTAACATCGTTTAGGAAAAATGTTCATTTTCTTAGGCAATTGAAAGCAGAATTGGGGCAGCAGTGGCTTCTCTCCTCTTTACCCTCTCAGCCTCTGGTTGGAAGGATTTGAGAGCCCTTTTCTTCTTAGCAGGTGCTGATATTCAAAGGGCCATTATAAGAATTCTATCACCGCCCCACACCCACACCCCCACAAGATAATAAAGTAAATATAAAGAGAATGGGAGGGAGGGAGGGAAAGTGCTGCTCTCCAGCCTTTGGTTCTTGGTAGTTGGATTCAGATGGGGCAGTCCTCTGAGAAGTGAAGCCGCTACAGCAGGCAGGGAGCAGACTTAACTGATCCCAGCAAATCGTTCCTTCCTTTTCTTAATCCTTCCCTGCTTATTTTAGCCGCTTCTCCATCCCGCTGGGAATACCATTCAGATCTTAGTCCAGGTAGATCTGACGTCAAGAGATGGCTTTCGTCGATTTGACGTGTAAACACTCATTTCAATTCCAGCTGGGTAGGGCTGGGGCTCCACTCAGCCTGGAGACCGAGGCGCCTCACTGCACGACCGCCGCCGCCCAGCCTCGCCTCGCGCGCCTCCTAGCTCTTCCCGGAGCAACCGCGAGGCAGGAGCGGTCCAGAGCCGGCGGGTGGGAAGGGAGAATCTGTTTGGCTTTTCTCCTGTCTTGCTTCTTGCCCCCTCTCTCCTACCCACTTGTGTGCGAGCCGGCGTGTGAGCATGGAGCAGAAAGCCTGGACCCTGCAGTACACCGCTTTCGCCCTCTTTTGCGCTTGGTGTGCGCTGAACGGTGTCAAAGCGAAGAGGCAGTTTGTCAATGAATGGGCGGCGGAGATTCCCGGGGGCCCGGCCGCAGCGTCGGCCATCGCCGAGGAGCTGGGCTATGATCTTTTGGGTCAGGTAAGAGTTTTCACGTTCAAGAAACTTTCTGGGGCTGGAGGAACTGGTGGGACTGTAGCGCGGTGCTCCAAGTGGGAGTCCCAAGTCCAACTCTCTTGTGTTCAGAGTGGCAAAGAAACGGGCTTTTCCAGCTCTGGCCCTCCACACTCGCAGAGAAAGCTTGCATTATTTACTGTTTGTACCGGAGCAGCCAAGCAGAAAGAAGCCGCTGCAGCTGGGCAGAGCTTATCTTTTACTGTTGGCTGCTCTGGCATTGAAATCTGTTCCCGTGCAGTTTGGAAGAAAAATCCCCTCCACGCTTTTTCAAGGAACTTGAGATGCACTCAAGCTCTCGGCAACTAAGCGCCCGGGGAGAGGCAGTGTACTCCCTCTCCCAGGACCGCGCGGCCGTCTGCGTCAGTAGCCGGCTGTCTCCTTTTCAATATGGCAGCGTCAGATTCAAGCCCCAATGCGGGGGACCAAGCAAGCTTGGGGATGTCCCCCAGCCGCCTTGGGGATACGCGAGAGCGCTGGGAAAGTAGCTGCCGGGACTCGAGCCCCGGAGGTTGGGAGGCCGCCGAATCGCCTGGGGAGCTGGCGGGAGAAGAGACCGGGAAGGACAAGGGAACATTTCCTACCACTCTTCGGGGAGCTCCGGGTTTCCCTGGGAACTTATTAAAGTCCAAGCCTCCCAACTTTGCTCCAGCAACTGAAATGACTCCGGGAAAGGATCTATTTCTTTGTTTTTAGCCAACTGCGTAATCATTTCCCATTTCTCCGGGGTTTATGCTGGAAACTGTAGCCTGTCTATGTGGGGGCTGGGCTAATAGCCAGGGGTAGGTGGGGCGTGAAGGCCATAAGAGAGAGACCTCTTCGTGGCGTGATTCCGAGGGGACTGCAGGGGCTGTGACTTCTAATCTAGAGCTTTCCTTTCTCTTGGCTCAGAATCAAGCCCTGGCCCCTGCCTTTTAAGTTGGTAAGCTTGGAAATGGGGGAGGAGGGAGTTGTAAAACATTTTGGCGCGTTTTTTTCTGGAGGTGGTGATGAGACGCTGCTGAAGTCGCGGATGAGTAATCAGCGTGGGCGTTGGCGAGTCCATAGATCCAATCCGCTGGGGAATACGCTTTCTCTTGCTAGAGGTTTCATTCTTCAACTTTATGAGCCAAACAGTGTTTGCAATGCCCCGCAGCAAAGTCAATGAAGACTGTTCCCCCCCACCCCGGTGCCAGTAGACTGAGCCTTTTGTTGTCGCCAGCTCTCGCTGTCCCAGGCTCTGTGTTAAAAGGGAAGGAAGAGGAGGGGAAGAAACACCCTCAAGGAATAAGAAATCTAGAGGAGGCTTAGGAGCAAAGAACTGCAGGTGAATGTACTTTGTATAATGATAGAAGTTGTACTTGCAGTCTTAATATTTGTTGGTTGAAGGAATGAAGGTGGAAGGGAATTTGGGAGAGGTGAAAAAAGATGGTCCAAAGGAGGAATCCCTGCAAGGGGTTTAGGAAGAAGAGTTGGAAGTTGGAAGTTCCATGATGAGATTAGAAAAGGTATTTCAGAAACAGAAAACAGCTAGTGGGAAAACAGTGGGCCATGAGTAGTAAGTCTGGTAACAGCAGGCAATTGTGAGGAATTGTTGAGAGAGAAAGAGAGAGCAGGTGGAACTGTGGGCATCTTGGAAGTCATACATGTCTGATGGGCAGCTGCTGTTATTGAACACTGGTAACTGTAGAAAGAGATTGAGAGAGACAGCAAAAATCAATCCCTCTTCTTTTTCCCACTTGTAAGCCCCAGATAACACATCTAAACCTGGACTGTTTAATGTGAGAACTGCTTTTCACAATAAATAAACATATATCCAAAAAGTAAAAGACAGTTATAAATTAGTGCTCTTGGGAGGGTTTTTGAGGAGGGTATGGCATAGCCAGAAAAAGCATTAAAAATAGTGGGGGAAAACTATCTATGTTTATATATGATTTGCAATACCATATTTTCTCTAGCCATTGTTAGTTAAAATTACTGAAAAAGTTTTAAACAAACTTAACAAAAGTTATTTTGTTAGAATAATAATTCTTTGTAAAGGCTGACAATTCTTTCCTGGTTCTGCTTATTTCTCCTTTTGCTGTGTATTACTAAAATTATACTAATTTAGCATTACTATCCTGAGTCCCTATGGCCTCCAGATAAAGCCAAGATTAAGGTAGTGATCTCTCTCCCAACTCCAGCTACAGCTCACTGCAGGTCCACCCCCTGAGATTCAGACTTGGAACAAGGCCTAAGTATCTCTATTAAAAGATTCTCTAGGTAATGAGAAACACACATTTAAAGAACATGCTTCTTCTGAAAAAAAAAATTGTTGTCAATTGTTTGTTAATTTAAAAAATGCAGGGCTTCTAGAGGATTTGGTAGCTTTAAATTTGGTACTGTACAAGTAAGAGGCCACTAGTTTAAAAGAATAATGAACACAGTTCTGAATGGAGCAAAGGTGTTGATAGCTATCCAGAGAAGTATGGAAGACTTGTCCTAAATAGGAAGCTCTTTTCTGAAAGCCTCAAACTAGTAGAAAATCAAATGGCCACTAATAGTAGTTATAACAACTATCATTATTGATTCATTGGTTACATTTTTTTTTTCAGCAACAATGAATTGTTTTAGCTAAATGCAGCACTGACCATAGATAGCACTACAGGGATTTGCTTGTTATCCACCAATAATTGATTAAAGGAGTATTTTTTTTCATTTTGGAGAAATGCCTATTCATAACAACATTGACACACAAAACAAATGAAATGGAAGCATCACTAGCCCCCAAGTACCTGCAAGCCTAAGCAAAAATAACCTGAGGGTCATCTCAAGACCTTTATCAGTTTTTCTTCATCATGAAAAAAAAAGTTAACTTCAGGTGAAAGGAATAGGTTTATTAAAAGTTGCCTTATCCAGGTGTCATGGTGGACACCTTTAGTCCCAGCTATTTGAGAGGCTATGACCGGAGGATCACTTGAACCGAGAGTTTGAGGTTGCCATGAGCTAGGCTGACATCATACCACTCTAGACTGAGGGAACAGAGTGAGACTCTGTCTCAAAATTAAAAAAAAAAAAATTATTCCTTTCTATAGAAAAGAAGTTATGAAAAAAAAAGAAAGTTGCCTGCCTCTAAGTTAGGTGGGTTTCAAACTGGCCCCTATAGACATGTTTGAGAAAGTGGGTTTTTATTTAATTTTTTCCTTTATAGATTGGATCACTTGAAAATCACTACCTATTTAAACATAAAGACCATCCCCAAAGATCTCGAAGGAGTGCCCTTCATATCACTAAGAGATTATCTGATGATGATCGTGTAAGTATTATGCATTTGTCCTCAAATCAATACCTGGCTCATCTGTTTTATTTATGATTTCTAATGAGAAAAAAAGCATTTTGCAAATAGATGATGCTTTTTTATTGTGATCATACTTGTTTAACTGCAGTGTTTCTAGTATCTTTCCATAAACTTGTAATTGCACATAATAAGATTGGATTGGTTGAGCTGAAATATATTATATGTTGTGGTTATTTATTTAAAGTTATTGAAATTCAGGAGACAGCACTAATGATAGTGCTTGACAATACAATCAATGAGCAAGATCTTAATATGTACGTGTTACGTACCAAGCACTTTAATCCCAATGTTGGGATGCCAAAGAAATATACAAACCTTGCTTTCAGAACATTTCCATGTAACTGAAAAACATTCTACCATTTTATATTTGGTTTTGCTAAATAGGGAGATAGTATTTAGAAGAGAACTCTAAGTCTGTGTCTTCATGAGGCAAATGTTTCCATAAGTATTTTATTGTTTAATCCAAACCATTTGGTCTCTTTTTATCCTGGTTTATCTGGTCTAATATTTAGGCAATAGCAGAAAATGTCTAAAATCAATATGTGTGTAAAAAGGGTAGGGATAATAGTGTACATATTGATTTCTTTAAAGTCTGTTTTCAAGATTGGAAAATACATTAATAGAAAATGTTGACTGGGTTGGGAATATTGCATTTTGCATGTACCTGAATTGCATATACAGTGTTGCCCTTTCTCAAGAATGTGCCATACTGAAGGAAACTTATTGCCATTGGCCTATCTATGTGTATGTTTTCTGCTGCCTAGGACACTCTGGAGAATTATGGTGAGAGATCCTCTTGATGAGAGAATTAAAAATATTCTTTCCACTTCCTGGAGGGGTAGGGAGGAGTATTAAGGGACAAAAAGTTGATAAAACTGTTAAAAGTACATGAAATTCATGCAGACTGTAAAATAATTTTCTGTTTTATTCATTATACAATCGATAGAATTTTAAGGAGGAGAAGGTGGCAAATTAGGATAGAGAATGATTTGGCCTGAGTCACCATTGTTCAAATGTGAGGACTAAGCACAGCTGGAAAATGAAGCTGTGTCAGAACCCTGGACAGCGGCTGCACCGCTCCGTCACACCTCTCGCTGGCTCTTTTTGCCAAGCAACTGCTAGATGTGGAAGACTCAAAAAGAGGCCCTGAGTTTTACTTTAAAATTTCTCATCCAGTGAGGTCTTCCCTTACTCACTCCAAGGAATATGATTCATGTATGTGGGCTCTGAAAAGTAAGACCACTTCCAACAAGGTTTGGCGAGAGATTTCCTTCTTTACTTAAATGCTCGTTAATGCCCATGGAAGTCAAAGCGAGCTCTCTCTCATACCTGCAGGAGGTAGACGGAGGGGAGCTCACCCACCCGTTACTGATTCTCCCAGGATTTCATAAAAATGACTTCATTCCTTGGTAGTTGGTTTGGGGGGAAATCCCAACGCATAATGAAAAGAGCTAATAATTTACTCTCTAACAAATAATAAAAAAGGAATTTCTATGCTATCAAAATTTATCCCAGGAATACTTTTATTTTAGGAAAAATCCCAGAATCATAGAAGCTGGCAATAGAAGGTTGGAGTAGATGATCTTTAGCAATCTTTCTGGATCAAAGTATGATTTACAATGAAGTATATGATACCTATTATGTATAACAGAAAGACACTATCAATTTTTATCTATTCCGTTTGGCCTACTCTTCCAGAGATTAAGGTGTGATTCTGAGTTAATGACTTAATCATAACACTGTCTCCTATAATTGTATGTCTATCTGATCAGATTGCGGAGTGCCTCTTTTTACATTCCATTTCTAAAAATTGCTCTTGATTTTTATTTTATTCTTTTTTGATGGAGGATAATATTCTTTCAAATTAGCCCTGTGAGATACAGTGATAGTCTATCTTTACAAGTGTGTTAATGAAATCTCCAACTATTAAGTGACCCTCTACCTTGAAGATTAGAACTCGTTCCCTAGAAGCCAGCTTCCAAAGACTCAACTCAGATGATGGGCAGTGTTCCAAGCATGGAAGTATTTTAAGCCCAAAAGAATTAATCTTGAAAATACAAGCACTTTAAAAATAAATCATAGTGACTAATTTCTATCACTCATGTCCCTCCCAAGGTTTATAATAGATTTGAAGTATGTTTTATAATTGAAAATGCAGGGTAGTTTTAGGGGGTGGTTTTACCCTTTAGTTGTTAATTATCTTTCAGTTTTTATTTTTGGATCTGACTCATGAGTACTCTCATGTTAACAGCATCCCACCACACCCTGGACTGTTATCAAGTGTACTACAGAAAAGATCTGTTTTGGGTAGGAAATAGTTATGTTGTCCAGCAAAATAAAAATATAGCATTATCTCATAATCACTATAGCTACAAGACAGTGCCCTGGTGTCCCAGGGCCTCGCGTATCATAGAATCACAGTGCAGATGTGGGCAGGTGATTTCTGTCCTGTCAGATCTCCTTGCATAATCCATGAGGCTGGATTAATGGTCAGTGAGCATGGTCAGAGGTGCTCACTCATCACCATGGTCTGCTTCTCATGTTAAGTGCTCTTAGACAGGAGGTTAAAGCACAAACAGTAACATCCTTGTCTTGTGTTATACTATGTATTTGCAATTTCTATCTTTCCCATGCAAAGAAAAATAAATTAATCTGTAAAAGCAACACAACAGTAGTCTTTGAAGTTTTTCCACTTGTCTACTCATTCCATTAAAGTAGACAAATTTTCAGCTATGTATCCCTGAAACCTCAATATAAAAATGGGCATTATGATCCATTTGCTGATGAAAGCAGATTGAACTTTTGCTTCCACTCTAACCACAGTGTAAATAATTTGAGGGAAAGATCATTTCTCTGACTGCTTCTCTCCCCCCCCAAGATGCACTTTACTGTAATAGAAGAAACTTTCATCTCCCCAGTGGGCAACCCCTTCTTCTCACTGCGTTGCCAGTTTGATCTGCAGTCAAACAAAAATATTGTGGAGCTGCCTGAACTGTGATGCAAAGGGTATTGGATATAGTTGGAGGGAGGTTGAATATACACAGCTGGCTGTTTGACTTTTGATTTTGTTACTATAAAAATACTTATAGGTGGTATGGGTTGAACAGCAGTATGAAAAAGAGAGAAGTAAACGTTCAGCTCCACAAGACTCAGCAGTAAATCTCTTCAATGATCCAATGTGGAATCAGCAATGGTACTTGGTAAGTACCTACAGAAGGGCCATGTGGGATCTGGGTTCTTTATACTGTTACATCTGCACAATGGACCCTTTTTTATGCTGGAGAATTTAGTAGAGGGCCATGTTATCGAAAAATTAAGGCTGATGGGACTTACCTTGCTCTGAAGCCTTTGTTTTGTTGGGTGAGGGTGTCTGAAGTAGAGAACTTCAGCTGTTGCAAGAGAAGGGTTTGTATCTTTTTTTGTCTCCTTATCTGGGGTAAATGCAGAATCATGTATCATAGGATAGGGGTTCCAAAAACAATACTCATGACAAGAATCTCATTTGGTTAATGTTAATATTGAGAACTCCTTTAAATTCTTCACAGTTTACAATGAGTATGACTCAGTATACATAGCCCTGAATGACAGTTCTTCTGTGATGGAGGTAAGAATCTGTGAAAGAGGCTGAAGGAAGAATTACAAGGAAGCCTAATGCCAATGTTGAGACTTGCAAACCAGTCTCCTTTAATGCAATTACCAACTTTTTACTGGCGTGTAGGTTTGGGGTGGAGAAATCATAAGTGTTGCTGCCTGTCTGCAATTTTACAGCATCCTCTCTCCAGTTTTAATACTAAGCCTCTCAGGTAGCAGTGCATGTTAATAGAAGGGTTTACTGCTGAGACTATTACAAAAGATAATTTTTCATGACAACCATTATCTAAGGCTTAGCTTGTGGCCTAATGAATAGAAAAAGGAATCAGTTTCTTTTAACACAATCTTAACCTAAGTACTTACTCTTTGCAACAAAAGAAACTTATCAGCTAACATTTGTTGTGCATTTATTGTGTGCTGGCATTATTCTAACTGTTTGACATGAATTAACTCACAACTACCTCATGTTGTCCCAGTACAATAATATGCCCATTTAACAGGTAAAGAAACAGAGACATTGACAAGTAAGAACAATTTGCCGAAATAACACAGTTACTGGTGGTAGGAGATTGTACCCTTAACAACCACAATCTATAATTGTTCCTGAAACTGATGTAGAGGCCTTCTCTAGCTTTGGCCAATAGTCTGTGTATGGTTCCAGCCTCCTGTGACTCAGCTTCACAATGGCCTGGTAAATTCCCGTCGCCCCTACCCCACCACATGCACATACCTCTTTCTGAGGAATAGCAGTAAGGAGGCGGCCCACTTACTGACACTTCTGACTGTTGATACTTACACATTTCTTACTGGCCCTTCTGCTAGCATTCTTTTATTGTATCTCTCTCATGTACTGGGAAATGTGCTTATGTCTGCCACCCAACTCTTCCCCTATAGAGTACCATATACTGTAACTATCAGAAAAATTGTTTGTAAAGGAAAACCCCAAATCTCCTGTCACAGATAATTACTCCTTAAATTAATGAACAATTCCTGATAAGATCATAGTCTCCTGAGCATTCCAGGTTCTACTTTTTCTTTTAGAAGAAAATTGTAACTCATCCACCAATAACTGTGTGTCAGATAATATATTATAATTAATATGTAATGTGAGCTCAGTGTGGCAACAGAGAGTCAGGATTTGGGAGAGATGGAAATATCTCCCAATAAATAAAGCTTCAGATAGATGAAAAGCTTGAGTAAACTATCATAAATGAGAGAAACTTAAGGATAAATTTCTTTGAAGCCATGTATTTCAATGAGATGGAGCCCTGTTGATTCATCCTTTCAAGTCATTTTCCAGTAGAACAAGTGGGGGGAAAGCAGCACTGTGATAATTCATTTGGCTCAACTTTATTTTTCATCTCACCTAATGTCTCTCTTCTAAAGAGTAGAATGACCCAAGGAAAAACAAAGATGGGTCTCCAGGTTGGAGCATAAGTTCTCACTTTATAGCAAAGAGGTCATAATTTTAACAAAGCTTCTTTGCTTTTCTCTACCAGCGAGACACCAGGATGACTGCAGCCCTGCCCAAGCTAGATCTTCATGTGATACCTGTTTGGCAAAAAGGCATCACTGGCAAAGGAGTTGTCATCACTGTATTGGATGATGGCTTGGAGTGGAATCACACGGACATCTATGACAATTATGTGAGTCTGGGCTCTCCTCTGTCTGTGACTTAGGGACCTGTCTCCATGGACACAGTGTTTTCCTCCACTTCCAGGGGATGCTGCTCTGATGTCAGCACTGCAATGATAAGCCAGTGCTTTTGCCCCTTTTCTCATCCTCTCATCAGCCCATATGAACTTATTTTGTGCCAGTGGGCATGAAAGAATTCAGTGGGGTCAAAGAATAGTACAAAAACATATGTATTGGGAGAAGGAGGTATCGATTAAGTTACTAAAAGCCACTCAGACTCTGAGACACTTAGTGTTTGGGGCTTTACCATAATCAGATCAAGCCTGATGCTGAGGTCATTTCCAGTCTCCCTCCCACATCTTTTATGGATCTGTATCCCTGACTTTGTACAGTATGTGAATGTGATTCCCCTCCATGCAGATTTAAAGTGAACACTGCAGAATGCAAATAGGCCACATTGAGAAGGGAAGAGTTTACCAGGAATGGGAAAACAACCAAATGAAAACTATTTGCTTCATTATTTCTGCAGTTCATAATATAAGATGGATTCCATAATCTATCTCAGGCCTCAGGTCAGGGAGACAGATGTCTCATTGTTAAGATTGTCCTTTGTCTTCCTGGTGCTTCCCACCCACATAGCATTCGTCAGCTATAGCTGAAAGTGAAAGAGCAAAGGAAAGGGAAAGAAAAAGAAAAGATGAAAAAACATTAGTGCAGAGTAGAAAGTAATAATTATTGAAACATATAGAAAACACTGAGAAATAGCAATAATGATGACAGAATTTCTATGTGTAGCAATCTGGTTGGAAAAGGGACTGGGACCTAAAAGTTTATCCTGAATTTCAAGCACACTCTCTTTATTTAAATTATACGTTTATTTACTGGGGAGGCTGAAGGAGATCACCATAGACCTGGGTCCCACCCCATAGCCATCTCTTTGGTACCTATATTCATAAGACAGGTGAGTGTCAAAGCGTACTAAGTCACTTTATGGCCTTAGTTAAGTTATTCAACTTCTCTGGTCCTCAATTTTATCATCTGAAAAATGAGACAATTGAACTAAGTAAAGAGATTCATTCCAGCTCCAACCTCCTATAAGCACCTATGAACCATAGTTTTTGTGACCTTCACTGAAACCGTGTCCTGGCTCACTTTGCCGTGTTCATCATCTCTGCCCACTGTGTGGGCATAATATATATTCAGTGCCTAGGCCAGAAGCCCTGAAATGCAGGCTTTGAGCTGTCAGCCAGGATGGAAAGGATGGGGTAGAGGGCTGGGAAGTGCTGCTTTCTTTTTCTTTTTCTCTTTTTTTATGACACTACAGTGTTATTTTTGTTGTTTCTTTAGGACCCAGAGGCTAGCTATGATTTTAATGACAATGACCATGATCCATTTCCCCGGTATGATCCCACAAATGAGAACAAGTGAGTAAATGTTTACTTTGGGGAAGTAAAGTACTTTAACATGCTTCTATCTCATTTGAGAAAATTATAAATTTGATTCACATTTCAGCTTTATGAAATGGTAATATGCACATCATAATATATATATTTTTTCCTTTTAAAACTGAAACCAAAGCTTCCATATTTATATTCCTTTGGTTTCTAGAACTATAGTTTCATTAAATTTCTTATATTATAAAATTCTCCTACTTATCTTATGAAATTCTACCCTCTAGTGTTACTAAATAATTGTAGCTTTAGAAAGAATGTTTGGGCCACAAAGAATACAAACTTTAAGTCTACTCATCCTCAATTCCTCTAGGAATCTTTTACAATTATAAACATGCTTGATGTTACCCATAAAATCACACACACAAATGCACATGCATAGTGCCCATAACTTCCTGTGGTGGCTACAAGTAATGTCACCACTTCCCCCAGGAAAGCAGGAATAGATGGACTCCAGACAAGAGAGATACTTGAGTCCTTCCAGCACAGTGTCTCAGTTAGTACCCTGCTCCAGAGTTCCTGCTGGTGTAAAGTCAAAAGGAAGAGAAAGGAGACAGCATCTGAATCCCAGATTAAGTCTCTCCATTGCAGCCACAGAGTGATAAAGGCAGCCAAGAGTTAGACCTTCCACAGCAAGAGGCCCTAGCCCCAAAGAAATGTCCCCCTTGGTGCATGTGCACCTTCAAGGTGTTCAGGCCCACAGGAGAACTCAGCTTTGTTCATGCTGGTATTTCTCACAGACTTCAAGGAGACATTTAAACTTTCCTTTTCATTTCTCTACCCAGAAAGAACTTTCACCAAAAATAGATCAAAGCCAAGGTCAGAACCAGGGCTTGCTGCTACAAGTGGGAGTAGAAAGGGCAAAGCAAATAAAAGCGCTCGGTGGATGTCACATCAGTCCTCACTGTCCTCTCTGGGTGGTTCTGTCTCCTGGACTGTTAAGCGAGTTAGGCTTCCTGTCTGTCGCCCTGCCCCTGGAACCCCCACGAGGCTGGTGCAATCTTACTGACTTACAGCTATTTCTTTCTCTGGGTGGTCCCCACCTCCAGAAGTCCAACAGACCCCAGGAAAGGGGGCTGGCGCCTCATTTCTGGGTGTATATTTCTTCCTTGGGGAGAAGGAAAGGCTTGTAGGAGGTTCAAAGAAGGTACTTCTTTCAGTACCATTTATTTCTTTGAAGATTTGAGTAAAGGAGTTAGCCATAAATACCCTGTAGAGCAGTGTTTTTCAACCTTTTTTATCTCTCAGCACACTGGATCTACAGTTAAAACGTCCGTGCCACACTTTAAATTATGTTGAGTAAACAAAAAAGTAAAAAGAAGAATACATTTACTGTGCTTTGAACTTCTTTGACAAATAATTTAATTAATGATCTTTAAAAACGTTCCTGGCATACCTAAGTTCCTCTCATGGTACACGGTTGAAAAATCACTGCCTTAAAGGTTAAAACATTCCAGTAACAACATAATAGGACCCATCCGCAGAGGTAAGTGGGCATGTCTCAGGAATTTATAACAGGGCCCCCAGACTTTTGCCCTATTTCTGAGTCAGAATAGTGCAGGACCAGTGGGAATTTCTGGTCTTTTCTGGAGCACAGCTTTGCGATGTTACCCTGGGGTACAGTAATGGCTTTGCCAATTACCAGAGTAGTGGGTGACCTCAGGGAAACTACTTATTCTTAGAGAATGAGAACTCTCTTATAGAGAGCCTCTACCTTCCCCCACCCCAATGTTGACAAGGCACTTGCTACCTGTGTTTCTGAAAAGAACTTCTTGAAGAAACGTGTGATAAGTACTTGGAAGAAGCGGGCACCCTTCCAGAATGTAGTGAAAATAACAGCTTTTATCCCTGATTAAGGCTGAGAGAGAAGTCTGCGCCCAGCTGCGTGGGTGCAGCTATGGACCCCCATCAGCCCCTACCTGGGCGGGTCCTGGGTCTGACCCTGGTCTCCAGTGTGCGTGACTTGCGTGGTGGCTGCATAGTAGGTGAAAGCTCGACCAAATGAAGTTCTGTAGAGTTTCTCTGCTCATGGGAGTGAAGACTCAGGCTTTCCCCTTTCCTGTCCCAAAAAGGGATACTCTTATAGCACAGCATTTATAATAGCATATATATATATAAATATAATTCCCCCGACTCAGGGAACTCTAGAGGCTACAAGGAAGCAGCCCATATAATGATAATTGTTTTGTGTCTGAAACCTCTGAGCTTCCAGAGCTTGGCCTGCTGCCAGCCTCCCATACAGCGCAGAGGTATCTTGGTAGTAGCAGGGCACAGCCCCCGCTGCTGTGAACACAGACCTTGGAGGCAGACTTAGGTCTAATCTTACGTCTGCAACTTAATGCTTATAGTGGAGTGACCATGAGCAAATTCTGTACCTTTATGCTTAGATTTTATCGTCTTTCATTTATCGTCTTTTGAAAAGGTGTACCTACTTCATTAAGTTATAGGGATTAAATGAGTTCATATGTATTAATATAAAAGGGTTAGACACTGCCAGGTACATGAAAAGAAGTTGGTAAGTGTTTGCTGAGATGACTATGATGACAGTGACAATGACAGTGATGATGAGGATCAGGCTTCTCATTTGCCAACAGGGATAAACCTTCTTTCAGTGAGAAATCAACATGAGAAGAGTAATATCATTAGGTATGAGCAGCGCAGGAGACAAGTCAATTTTCTGAGCTGTTTCAGAATCTGCTATTTAAACGTGACTCAGTGAACTATCTCTCAAGACCCTCTTGACATGTATCAGAAGGTATAAATAATAAAAGACAGAGTTACCCTTCTAGCATGTTGTCAGACATAAATCCCATAGGTTTGGAAAATGAATGACTCCTTTTGTCTTGGCCTTTATAGCAATTGGAGACCTATTATCTCCCAATTCCAACGGCATTGTCATCTCTCCAAACTATCTGTATTGCTGCTGCTCTTTATTACTATGTAAATGAGATGAATAAAAGCCACAGGTAAATTCTTCTTTGCAAATCAAAAGAGGAATCACTAAATAATAAAATCTTAAAAGTGCAAGTAATTCTTACTATTAAGCTGGCATGAATCTATATTTAGTATTTCAACACATTACAGATTGTTTTTCTAGTTAAATAATGCATGACAAGGGTATTTTAACCATAATGATAGCAGTCTTTAAACTATCTTGTGGAATATTTTTTAAAATCAGTTTGTTTAAATGCCAGTTACAGCCTTTGTTCTAAGGTAAAAGAGGGTTCTTTTATCTCTGCACCTCATTTAGGAAAGAAAAAGAGCTGCAGGTCTGTGAGAATGGCATGGATACACTTTGATAAAGTCTTCCCTTCCTCTTACTTTGTGGAGTGGCGAATGAGGATAAGAGGAGGAAAAACACACCAACCATATTTGTGCCATGACCATACAGCAACTTGCACTAGAAGATAGTCAGTTCTGAAGTATAGAAGAGAGAAATTGTAGGAGGTTTCATATCACATTGCTTTTAAGGACAGAGATACAATTCTGGGGATGTTTGTGAATAGGTTGAATCTTTTGGCTTAGGCTGGACACTTGCGCTGGACTTTTTGCTACACTGCGCCCTATCTCCCATTTTGTATAAATGGAGATATAGATAGTGATGATTCTGGAAGCACATTTTGCAGGGGATGACAACTGAATCTTCTACAGAGCACAGAAGGCCCCCTCCCCCAACAAAGCATGAGCACAGAGTGCCTTCCATGTGACTCCACGTGCACATGCTGCTCAGGGAACACCTGTGCTGCTCAGGACAACTTTAGTTGTGCACGAGAGAATTCTAACTCAAAAAAATTATGTGGGCATTTAAAAAACAACAACAACAAATCACTCAAAGGATGTTCTAACTTCAGAAATGGTAAGATCCAGAAGCCAAACAAAGATGCCATGAGGTCAGCCTGCTCTCTGCCTCCACCCCAGGGCTGCCCCCTCCACGCAGCTTTGACAACAAATTATCCTCTTTGCCTAATGGCAAAACCCATCTTGTTCAGACTTCTAGCCCCAGTCAGAGGTTCAGGAACATTCTGGTTCTCAGCTAGTCTGCAGTGTCTCGCAAAGGTCTCAAGCTCCTGTTGGTACCAGACAATCCTCAGACATTTTAGTGTGGTGTGTGGTCAGAAGGCAAGGAGGAGGCTTAAAGGGCCTTGGTGCTGTCATATCCTCCAGAGGCTGGGCCAGGACAACCTACTCCATGGCAGTCATTAGGCAGGAAAATGAGGGGCCACTTCAGTGTCAAACCGTGTGCAGCACAAGCCATTTCTTTGGAATTGTTTCTGAGCGTCAGAGTTCTTATACTAATATCAACAGCTGGCACTCGCTGGGTTCTCACTCCCTGGCAGCCACTGCTCCCAGTGTGCCACACACATGAGCTCATGTGATCTTCACAGCAGCCCTTTGAGGATAAGTAACTTACCCAAGATCACTCCACTAGTTAATAACAAAGGCCAGAATTCAAACTCACATACTTGGACCCCAGTAGTACCTGTGCCCTTCATCTGAAAATAAATTTCCTCTAGTGCTAATGGGAGGAAAACCAGCAACAGGGCTAACAAAAAGTTAATGTATCTATGTGCCATGGATTCATTCATGTGCAGGACAAATGTTTTGTTCTTATCTTGTTTTATGCTTCTTATATTTTCAATCCTCAGACATGGGACCAGATGTGCAGGAGAAATTGCTATGCAAGCAAATAATCGCAAATGCGGGGTTGGAGTTGCATACAATTCCAAAGTTGGAGGTAAGACAGAGGCTGTTTAAATAGTTTGATGCTTTAATATGAGGCTTTCAGCACTTGTTATAAATGGGGGTAGGCTTTTATTTTCAAGAAATGAGTTCCAAGCAAAATTTTCTGAGGGACCTGAGCATGCTTTGCAAGCAAATCAATGGATACAGATTCCCGGAAAATGGATAGCTGAATATAGCCTATAGACTCTTGCAGGAAATAAATATTGAAATGTTGAATATCTTTGAACCAAATCTATTTTTTTCTATGTTCTGATTTAGAAGGGGTTGTTATTGAGTGCTTGCTAATGAAGAAGTAGGCAAAGACTTCCCCATCTCTCAAATCTTCAGAAGTTTTTACTTCCATAACAAATAATAGCTTCAGAATTTTACTTATTTATTTATTTATTTATTTATTTATTTATTTATTTATTTATTTATTTTTTGGAGACAGAGTCTTGCTATGTTGCCCAGGCTGGTCTTGAACTCCTGGCCTCAAGTAATCCCCCCATCTTAGTCTCTCAAAATGCTGGGGTT
>CAUYON010062928.1:0-33259 GCA_963573935.1 Arctocebus calabarensis | reverse complement strand
CTGGGAGAGAAACGGAGAGAGCTTCTCTCTCCCCACTAGAATTTTCTCCCTCTAACAGATGCCTTAATGTTTTCTGTATTCTTTTCTTTCTTTTCTGTGAATAAATTCTGTCTTACAAAAATTAAAAAAAAAAAAAAAGATTTATGCTAAATCAAATAAAAAAAATTGATGCTAAAAAAAAAAAAAAAAAAAAAAGAACCAGCACCAGCAAAATGGAAGGTAGAGGTCAATGTTAACTCTTCTACTTTGTTCACAGTTGGTAAGCATCATGACCAAATATAACTATAGCAAATTACCCAGCCCACTTAGCCTTTTAACCATTGAATGGTGTTTTTATGTTTAAGTTGCTATTGTTGCTAATAGTATTTTTATAGTACTTTTGACATCTTAAAGCACCTTTGTATTTTTTATACATTTTAAAGATTGTAGGCCAGCATTACTATTCCCATATTAGAGATGTGTCTTGTATGGCAGAGAAAATATTTGACTTCAGAAAAATCATAACACATTAGTGACAAAATCATGTTTTGCACAGAGATGCCTGGGACAATCCAGGCATCAGCTGCTTTGAATAAACATGGATCTAAAATTTATTTTATTCTTGCTATCTTTATTCCCAGTTTCCCTTTTCAAAAAGTAGTCTCATTTACTAAATGTGCTTGTGTAAATACTTAGGGAGGAAAGCATCTTGTTTCATTCAAGTTAGACTGCTCAATAGACGAATCTATTGTTACTCTCCTGTAACATGATGAATATGTGCAAATAATGCATAACACTAGAACACAATTGCTGAGCACAGGGAAAGAGTTCAGCAAATGGTAGGTAGTAGTATTATTTATTAGGTTTTTCTCATTAGCAACAATAAACTATTAAGGTAAAAGTCTTGATCTTAGACATGAAGAAATTGTTATATAGTTCAAGTACTAAATATGAGTATTCCTAGGTGAAAGGTTCCAAAATTTAGATTTTAAATTAGCTACACTTAACTTCCAGGGCCAACTTCTTTCTTTCAGTGTAGTAAGTTTCTTTAGTAAGGTTTCCTGAGTCCTTACAAGCCCTTTCCTCTCAGGCTGAAGTTACTTCCAGGGGATTTAAAGAATCAATACTTCTCTCCCTCTTATTTTTTCTCACTCACCTTTTGAGAGCCAGACTTTAAACATTACTACAGTCAAAAATAACTACAACAAAAACTAGAAAGTAACTATGCATGTAGAAGGAGAATGGACAGTTTAAGAAAAGACCTCAGCAAACCTTAAGTTTATACTTCAAGCTAATCCTTAGTTCAGATATAGTCTATAAACATTAAGAAAAAGAAAACAGTAAACAAATTCAATAACAAAAAAAAAAAGAGCACATTCTGTACAAGGGGGATGGTCTGACTTGCTGAGTTACCATATTGGTGGAATCAAATGTCTACTTTTTAACAAAAATTCACCAGACATACAGAGAAGAAAGATGATCTACTCAAAGAAAAAAAAATCACCAACATCCTTAAAAACATGTGATGGCAGATCTACTGAACAAAGACCTCCAAACAACCATCTAAAAGAGTCTCAGTGAACTAAAGGAAAATGAGAAAGTCATGAAAATAATGCATGAATAATAAAAATCCCCTGAAGAGACAGAAAGCCTAAAAAGAAATTCTGAAGCTGTCAAGGACAATAACTGAAATGATAAAAAAAATTACTCACAAAGTTCAAAGACTGACTTAAGCAGGCAGAACAATGTCAGAGCAAACTTGAACATACGATAAGGAATTACTAAATCTGAGAAATAGAAACAAAAACATTTGAAGAAAAGAAAAAAAAGCTTAGAGAACCTAGAGAATGCCACAAAGCAAACCAATGTTCAGACTGTGATATGGTAGTTCTAGAGGGAAGAGAGAGAGAAATAGACAAAATATTTGAAGATACAATGGTTGAAAACTTCCAAAATTTGATAAAAGATGTGATATGAACATCCAAAAAACTCAACTAACTCTGTGTGACATGAAAGAAACCAACTCAGAGACATAGCATAATAAAACTTTTGAAAAACAAAGACAATAATAATAATTTAGAAAACAAGAAGAGAGAAGTGACTTTTTGCATATAAGAGATTCTCACTAAGATTATAAGCAGACTGCTCATCAGAAGCTATGAATGCTGACAGCTGACAATTTTCAAAGTACTTAAGAAAAAGTCAACTAGAATCCTATATCCAAAAATATTTTTTCAAATGTGAGGGATAAATTAAGATTATATCCAGGTAAAAAAATCTGAGGAAGTATGATAACATCAGATCTGCCCTACAATAAGTCCTCAGACATGCTAAAGATTAAAATGAAAAGACATTAAAGAGTAACTCAAAACATTGCAAAGAAATAAAGTTCTCAATAAAGGTGAACACATGGAAAATTACAAAAGCTAGAAGCTAACATTATTGAAATAGGAGTTCTACTTCTTGTTTTCTAGAAGCTAACATTATTGAATTAGAGTTCTACTTCTTGTTTTCTACATGATTTAAGAAACTAATACATCTTACATAGATAAACAGCTTTATTACACTGGATTTGGTTATGATTTCTTGGGAGTGTTACCAAGGATACAAATAAAAAAAGAAAAAATAACAAATCAGATTTCATTAAAATTAAAAAGTATATGGATTAAAAGACAGTATAAACAGAGTAAAAAGAAAACCTAACCCACAAAATGGGAGAAAATATTTGCAAATCACATACCAGCAAACCCTAACCCTAACCCTCTTCAATTTATGTAGCTTCAAAGATCCTGCACATTTTACAAATTGAAGGTTTCTGGTAAACCCTGTGTCAAGCAAGGCCTTGGGTGCTATTTTTTTTTCCAAAAAATTGTCCTCATTTCATGTTTCTGCATCACATTTTGATAATTCTCACAATATTTCAAACTTTATAAGAACTATTATATCTTGAGGATAATCTGTGACTCTGTGAGGCGGGACCTTTGATTTTCCTACTACAATTGTGTTGGAATGTCACAAACTGTGCTAGAATAACAAACGCAGTTGATATATGTTGGTAAACATTCTGCCTGCTCCACCCTTTTGGCTCCCATCTCTCGCCCTTTCCTCAGACTCCCCTTTCCCCGAGATGCAATGATATTAAAATTAGAAATATTAATAACCCTCCAATGATCACTAAGTGTTCAAGTGAAAAGAAGAATTACATGTCTCTCACTTTAAATCACAAGCTTGAAGCCATTAACTTTAGTGAGAAAGGTATGTCAAAATCTGAGATAGGCCAAAAGAGTTCAAAAGCCAGGCTGGTTGTGCCCAACAGCCAACCTGTGAACGCAAAGAAAAAAAAAAAAAGCTAGCAAAGGAAATTAAAAGTGCTACTCCAGTGGTACATGAATAATAAGACAGCAAAACAGCCTTGTTTCTGAAATGGAGAAAATTTCACTGGTCCAAATAGCAGGTAAAAGCAGCAACGACATTCCTTTTAGCCAAAGTCTAATCAAGAGGAAGACCCCAACTCTCTCAACTCTTTGAAGGATGAGAGATGTCAGGAAGCTGTAGAAAAAAAGTTAGAAGCGAGCAGAGGTTGGTTTTTGAGGTTTCAGGAAAAGAGCCTGCTTCATAACCTAAAAGTGCAAATTGAAGTTATCCCGAAGATCTAGTTAAGGTAATTGATGGAGGTGGCCACAGTAAGTAACACATTTTTAATGTGGAGAAAACAGCTTTATGTTGGAAGAAGATGCCATCTAGAACTTTCATAGCAAGAAAGGAATAGTCCATCATTGGTTTCAAAACATAGGCTTTGCCTTCTTCTAGAGTTTTATACCAGTGATGATTTTATGTTAAAGACAAAACAATGTTCATTTGGCATTCTGAAAATCCTAGGGCTCTTCACAAGTATACTAATTCTATTGTCTGTGGTCTCTAAATGGAACAGCAAAACCTGGATGACAGCACATCTGTTTATAGCATGGTCTTGGAATATTTTAAGCCCACTACAAAGATCTACCGCTCAAAAAAAAAAAAAAGGATTCCTTTTAAAATATTACTGCTCATTGACAATGCATATGGTCACCCACGGATTTTGATAGAAATTTATAAGGAAATTAATGTTTTCATGGCTGCTGACAGGATATCCATTTGTGGAGCTCATGAGTCAGGGAGTAATTTTGACTTTTAAATATTTATAATTAAGGAAAACATTTCATAAAACTCTTCCTGTCATAGATCGCAATTTCTGGGATAGATCTTGTGGGAATAAATTGACAATCTCTGGAAAGGATTCATGATTCTTTCTCATTTTTTTATTTTTATTTATTTTTTATTTATTTTTTTGAGATAGACGCTCATAGTTGCCCAGCCTATAGGGCCGTTGCTTCAGCCTAGCTCACAGCAACCACAAACTGCAGGGTTCAAGCAATCTTCCTGCTTTGGCCTTCTGTGTAGCTGGGACTACAGGCACCACTACAATTCCTAGTTAGGTGGTATTTTTCCTTTTTTTAGACAGACTCTCACTATGTCACCCTTGGTAGAGTTCTGTGGCATCACAGCTCACAGCAACCACAAACTCTTCCCCTTAAGGATTCTCTTGCCTCAGCCTCCCAAGTAATGGGGATAAAGGCACCTGCCACAATGCCTGGCTATTTTTGTTGTTGTTGCTGTTGCAGTTGGTATTGTTGTTTGAGCTGGCCCAGGATGGGTTTGATCCCTCCAGCCCCCAGTGTATGCGGCTGGTGCCCTAACCACTGAGCGACCAGCACCAAGCCAGGTTTTTCTCTTTTTAGTAGAGATGAGGGTCCCACTCTTGCTCAGGCTGTCCTTGAGCTCGTGAGTAAAGTGATCTTCCTGACTTTGCACCCCAGAGTGCTGGGATTACAGGCATGAGCCACCATACCTAGCCAAGGATTCAACTTCTCAATGACATTAGGACATTCATAATACAAGGGAGCAAGTCAAAATATCAACATTAGCAGGAATTTGGAATAAGTTGATTCTAAACTTTATGGATGTCTTTAAGGGCTTCAAGATCTCAGCAAAAAGTCATGGCAGATATGGTGAAAATATCAAGAAATCTAGAATTAAAAGTGAAGCTCAAAGTTGTGACTAATCTTATGATAAACTCCAATAGATGACAAATGAGGAGTTGCTTCTTACGGATGATGAACAAAGAAAATAGTTAATTCCTTTGGCTTTTTTTTTTTTTTTTTTTTTGTTGAGACAGCAGGGTCTCACTCTGTCGCCCAGTCTGGAATACAGTGTGCTATTGTTGTTCACTGCAACTTTTAACTCCTGAGCTCAAGTGAGCCTCCCATTTCAGTTTCCTGAGTAGCTGGAACTATAGTCATAAGTCACCTTGGTGACAATTCTCTGTAAGTTGTTTTTAGAAAACAGAGTCTGGCTATTTTTGCCAGATTAGTTAGTCTCAAACTTCTGACCTTGACCATTCCTCCAACCTCAGCTTCTCAAGTAATTGAGATCACAGGCATGAGCCACCCGGCCCAGCAGAAAAAGTTTGATGGGGTGCAATCTACTCCTGGTGAAAATGTTGTGAGCATTGTTAAAATGAGGACTTAGAATACGGTATCAACTTAATTGATAAGGCAGTGTTGGAAAGCTGCTCAATGCATGGCAAGAGAGACACCATCTTAAGGCAAAACCACCCTGGTGACTGGTTTCTGACTCCCACATATCAAGGTGCTATATAGTAAGATCTTTAAACAACACCTGTAGCATAGATAACCCTCATAAAATGCACATCTAACCTCTGTAAAGCTCATGCATCTTGGCAAGAAAGTCAGAAGTGGATGGCTTTGTAAAGAATATTTCTGCAAGGTAGGTGTAGGGATCCATGAGGCATCACTTGTCTTGATAAGTCCTTATTAAATGTTTCTTTCTGAAAAAAATGGATTCATCAGAATTTTTATTGACTTCTCAGCTCCCTCAGCCTTTGGGTGACAGTCTGCATAAACTCCACTCACTGTAGCTTAAGTAGCAACAGAGTTTGAGAAGATTAACTCCAATTTTGAAAGAAGTTCTATTGTGGGTAAAATGCTATGAAATAGCATTGCATGCCACCAACAAATCTGTTCTGCAAGGAAGAGTCAATTGATGTGGCAAATTTTGTTTTATTTTCAAAAATTTCTACATACACCCCAACCTTCAACAACCATTTGTTTGACAAATCAGCAATTAACTTTGAAGTAAGACCCTTCATTGGCAAAAGAAGTTCTCATTGAAGTCTTAAGATGATTGTCAGCATTTTGTAGCAATAAAGTTCTTTTTCAGTTATGTACATTGGTTTTCTTTAGATATAATTCTGTTGTAAACTTAATAAATTGCAATAGAGTATAAACATAACTTTCATATGCACTGAGAACCAACAATTTCATGTGACTCACTTTATTGGGATATTTATTTTTATGAACTGGAACCAAATCTACAATATTTCCAAATACTGGTGTATCTGATAAGGAGTAATATCCAGAATATATAAAGAACTCCTAAAACCCTACAATGAACAAACAAAATAACCAGTTCAAAAGTGGACAAAGAACTTTAATAGACATTTCTTCAAAGAAGATACAAAAATGACTAATAAGCACATGAAAAGATGCTCAACATCACTCATCATTAGGAAAATCAAATGAAAAAATACAATTAGATATCACTTTACCCATTAAAATCAAATGAAAAAATACAATTAGATATCACTTTACCCATTAGGATGGTTACTATTAAAAAAATCAAAATGATAAGTGTTATAAAGAATGTGGAAAAATTGAATCTTTTATGCACTATTTAGGTAAATATAAAATAGTTATGGAAAACAATATGGTGGTTTCTTGAAAAATTAAAAATAAGGCTGGGCATGGTGGCTCACCTCTGTAAACAAAACACTCTTGGGAGGCCAAGGCAGAAGGATTGCTTGAGCTCAGGAGTTTAAGACCAGACTGAGCAAGAGCGAGACGTCATCTCTACTAAAAACAGAAAAATTAGCTGGGGTTGTGGTAGGCGCTTATAGTCTCAAAATACTCAGGAAGCCGAGGAGGATCACTTGAGCCCAGGAATTTGAGGTTGCTGGGAGCTAGCCTGATGCCATGGCACTCTTGACTCTAGCCTAGAGCAACTAGAGCAAGAGAGTGAGTCTCTGCCTTCTAAAAATAAGAATAAAAATAATTAAATAGAATTATTGTGTTATACAGTTATTCTGCTTGCTGGGTGTATATGCAAAATAATTAAACATAAGATCCTGACGTGATATTTTTACACCCATGTTCATAGCAGCATTATCATAATAGGTATAACATGGAAGCAACCTTAGTGTCCATCAGTGGGATACTGGATAAAGAAAATATGGTATATACATATAATAGAATATTCAGTTTTTCATGGCAAGGTAATTCTGATAAATACTGTAATGTGAATGATTCCAGAAGACATGTACTAAATGAAGTAAGTTCAGCACAAAAATACAAATACTGTGTAACTCTCCTGATATGGGGTACTTAGAGTTGTCAAAATCACAGACACAGAAAATAGAATGGCAGTTGGCAGAGGCTAAACAGAAGGGACAATGAAGAATTATTATTTAAGGTGTAAACACTTAAACACTTCCAGTTTTACAAAATAAAAAGTGTTATGAAGATAGTTGTTGATGATGGTTGCACAACATTATGATTATATTTAATATCCCTGAACTCTACACTTAAAAATGTTTAAGAAAGTTAATTTTGTATTACATGGATTTTACCACAATACAAAAATGAAAAATTGCATTTATAAGCTTCATTACAGAATAAGGTGTCGTCAAATATCTGTGTTTCACCAGATGATAAAAGTAATTTGTAGGCATTCAACAAGGTATTGTTTTGCAGGCTACTCCTTTTAAATCACTGTTACAGACACTTTGAAAAAAGATAGTAGACTTATCTATATGAAGGCGTGAGAAGGTGTAGGTAAAAATGATCAATAGTTAAGAATGAAACTATGGCTAACAAAGATGAAAGAAAGTATTGTGAGTGGTCTTATGAAGTCAGCAAATCTGTTTGCACAGAGCAGTTAGATGGAATACAGGTATTAGGACAGTGGAAGTTTGTGGTAGTCAAATGGACATGTCTCACACTCAAGGTCCCATTATGGGAGGTTTATGTGGTAGTATAAGTATTTGAGAACCTGACCATATGGTAATTTCAAAGCATTTTAGTCATAAGGACAGATGTTACGGAACAAACACAGAAAAGTGATTTAAATTATGTGTTACCTCGATTAGCTAGATTCACTGCTTAGCCCTTCCATTTATTTTCTGTGACATTTTTAGCAGATAATTAAAACTTTCTACTCGGTTTCATTACTCAAAAATGGGCTTAAACAACTATCTCTCTCTCTCTCTTTCTATGTATATATATATATAATATATATTTAAGTTAAAATTATTATATATAAAATATATAAATATATATAAATTATATAATAATTATATATAATATATAAAATTATTATATATAATATATATTATAAAAATATAATATAAAATATATTATATATTATAATTATATATATTATATATTTAAGTTAAAATTATACATATATAATTTTATATATATATAATATATTTAAGTTAAAATATATATTATATATATACATATATATAATATATATTTAACAATGGGTTTGTGGTGATCCTTCAGATCTCTGGAATTGGTCCTTATCCAAATATCAGCAATTTTTGAATGTTAGCTTATCTGGAAAAAGGGACATTAAGGAATGATTAAATTATAGACCTTAAAAATGAGGTCATTCTGGACTGTTCACTTGGTTTACAAAGCTGATGACCAGTATCCTCAAAAGAGAAAGGCAGAGTGAGATCTGAGCTAGACAGAAAAGAGGAAAAGGCCTAATGAAGGCACAAAGTTTGGAAAAATGGAGCCAAAATACAGGGAACTCCCTGGAGCCACCAGGAGGCGAGGAGGCAAGAAAGGATTGTTTGAGGAGCATAGTCCTGCTGACACTCCAGTCTCGGATTTCTTGCCTTCCTAACTGCGACAGAATAAATTTTTGTTGTTTAAGCTGCCAATTTTGTAGTAATTTGTTACAGCAGCCACAGATGGATAGATACACACCATCTCATATATGGCCTGACTCATGCATAAGTGGTCAATAAACATTAGCTATTATCAACTACTTTCAGGACACTAAGACCATAGGTGAGTCTTATCTGAATAAAGAGGACTATCTTTTACTTAAGTTCTCCTCCTATTGGAGTGTGTCTCTCTGAGTTTCAATTTAATAGTCGGTCTGTTAAACAACTATGTATATCGGATTTGCAATATGTCGAGCATTATTCAATGTTTTGGGAACACAAATAAAAATATACTAGTTCTCACTCTCGTAGATTCCTGTAAAGAATAGACACAATAAAATATACTTGTTCCTTGAAAAAACTATAGGATTTTTAATAGCAGAGACAGATGCAAGGTGATTTGGGGGAAGAGAGGAAGATGGCCCGACCAAGCCTGGGTGAGAGAAAGATCAGGAAGAGAGTTCCTGAAAGGTATGAAGGAAAATTACCTGAGCTAAAAATGCTATTAGATTTTGTCCTTGGAAAGTTAGACCATAGCAATAAGCATTAAAAGGGCTCTATTGAAATACCTATAAATAAAAGGGATTATTTTATAACATCAATTTTTTTGCAAGAGTCTAAATATTGCTAACTATTTATTCTAGTCTAAGGGTATATTTAAAATGTTGACTACATTCCAAAAAACCTAATTGCAATTTTGGCTTTAGCTACATATTTCTGGCACTGTTCCTTCTTTTTATCATAACAGCAGAAGTTCCTACAATACGCTAAACATATGAATATTTATAAACTAGATTAATGGCTTTCTTGATAAAGAATGTGAACACATTTCCCACTACTAGCTTAGTCATTTGTTTGTTCAAAAATATTTGTGCGCCCTACTAAGTGCCAGATTCAATTACCGCAATATACAACGACTTCAGGTACACAAGATATTTTATTTTTCTTAGCTAAGAGTATTAAATACATACTTCAGTTTCTTATTAATAATGTGGGATCTAAAATATTAGATAAATTTATGAAATTACTTATAGAATATTTTACATGCAGAAAATATTCTATAAGTAACTTTTTACTACATTTTTTACATTGAATATAAGAAAGACTTAGGTTAGACAGAAAGTAGTAAGAAGAGCCTAGAAATGAGAGATAAAAATGTATTACTACAAAATAATAATGCTGTTTTTCTTTTTTTGTTTTTGAGACACAGTCTCACTTTGTCGCCCTCAGTAGAGTGCTGTGATATCACAGCTCACAGCAACCTCCAACTCCTGAGCTTAGGCGATTCTCTTGCCTCAGCCTCCCAAGTAGCTGGGAGTACAGGTGCCCGCCTGTAGCTCAGTGATTAGGGCGCCAGCCACATACACCAAGGCTGGCAGGTTTGATCCCGGCTTGGGTCTGCTAAAAAATAATGACTATTGCAACCAAAAAATTGCTCAGCCTTGTGGCAGGCACCTATAGTCCCAGCTACTTGAGAGGCTGAGGCAAGAGAATCACTTAAGCCCAAGAGTTTGAGGTTGCTGTGAGCTGTGATACCACAGCACTCTACTAAAGGTGACATAGTGAAACTCTGTCTCAAAAAAATAAATAAATAAAATAAATAAGAACTTCTGTTTTTAAGAACTATAGAGATAGCAACTAGGTGTCTATTGATATGGAGATATCAATGATAGGGAGATGTTAGAGAAATTTATTTGCAGAGCACCCTTCTTACCTTGTGATTCTCTCGGAAATAGGAAATGAGGAGTAGAATAAACTGAAATGTAGAATTAACTTGAACACAGTCATAACTCTACAATGCTGAAAATAAGGTCTCTATATTACTCAGGGTTCTCTAGAGAAACAGAACTAATAGGACATAAGTATATATTTAGAAAGAGATTTATTATGAGGAATTGGCCCAAGTGATTATATAAGCTTGGACGTTCTACAATTTGTTTTTTTTATTTGTTTGTTTGTTTTTGCTTTTTGAGACAGGCTCAACTCTGTCACCCTGGGTTGAGTGCTGTGGTGTCATAATGGATCACAACACCCTCAAACTCATGGCCTTAAGCCATCCTCTTGCCTCAGACTCCCAAGTATCTGGGACTACCAGCTCCTGCCAGAACACCTAGCTAGATTTTCTATTTTTAGTAGAAATAGGTGAGGTCTCACTTTTGCTCAGGCTGATCTCAAACTCCTGAGCTCAAGGGATCCACCTGCCTCGGCCTCCTAGAGTGCTAGGATTACAGGCGGGAGTCATTGCAGCCCTGAAGTCTTATAACGCTTATAGGGGAAGCGTATTTGCCCCTTTTCTGCCTTTTGTTCTACTGGGGCCCTCATTGTATTGGATAATATACTGGTGAGGGTGCAGTTTATTCAGTGTTAACTGATTCAGATGCTAATCGAAAATGCTCACAGACAGACCCAGAAATAATATTGGGTAGTTACCAGGACATCCTTTAGCTTAGCCAAGTGGACAATGAAACTAACCATCATAGAACATAGAAAAACACTTCCATGAATAAAATAAAATTAATAGATCATGTACATATTCCATGTTCATGGCAACTTTCTATAAATGCTTTACATACAGACAGAAGAATCAGCACCAATGACAAGTCAAAATCTTAGTGAGAAAACTAAGGTTAGGCCAAGCAACACTAGTCTACACAATAAAATGTACTTGAACTACAAATCTTATTCCTATGTGAAAACTTAAATAAGAATTAATTACAAAGAGATTAAATATTTTAAAAGAAAGTATTAGACCATGAAAATACTAGCAGATAACACAGGGGAATTTTAAAAATATAATCTTCAGTTGCAAAAGTTTTCTGATTACATTTTAAAAATTAGAAATCATGCATAAATGCACTTAACTATGTAAAAATTTTAAATGTACTTTTTTCAAACAGCAAAGTATATGAAAAATTATTCAAACTCATTGTTAAAACAAACATGAAATGTCACAGCATACTCACCACAATAGCCCATGTAAAAAACTTTGGCAATTCTTTTTGCAGCTATAGACCCATTAGAACTTGCATGCATACATTGCCAATCAGTGTTTAAATTCATTTGGCTACCTTAAAAAAACTCTGAGATTATTTCATGTATTAGATTGAAACATTTCTTTGTCCCCATTGGAAACATGTAGCCAAATTTCATGTATTTGATCAAAACACTTCTTTGTCCCCATTGGAAACACATAACCAATAGTGATATGTGGAAGAGTACACCAAAAGACATACATACAAGACAATTATTCTAGTAGCGTTACATTTAATAAATGCCAACTAGAGATAACTCCGAAATTCATTAATAGCAATACGTATATAAGAATTTTAGACTATTTAAACAATATGTTACATACAATTATTGCAATAGCATGGATGAATTTTATAAACATAACAGTTAGCAAAAGAAGTCAGTCTTAAATATAACTTGTATTATATATAAAATAAATAATACATATATGTATAATATATTTATTTATATTATAAAGGGGAGGAGAAGGCTTTGTGCCAAGTGGCACTGGTCATATTCTATATCTTGACTTAATTGTTGGTTACATAGGTGGATTCACTTTCTGATTATTTTTTAGCTGCATACTTATGGCTTGTTAACTCTTACTTATATATACTACACTTCCATTCATTTAAAAAGAAAGACTTCCTTAAGGAAAAATATTATGGGAAAATAGGTGCGTAGTCAAATGAATATTGTGGACTGAATTTGGTCCCTCCAAAATTCATATGACAAAGCTTCAGATCTCAGTACAACTGCATTGGAGACAGGGCTTTACAGAGATAATAGAGGTTAAATGAGAAAATAAGTGTGAAGTACTAAACTAGCTGGACCAATGTTCTTAAAAGAAAATGGAAACACTCTAGAGTTACATGTGCACAAAGAAAAAACATGTTAAGTCGCAGTAAACAGGAGACTCTGCAAGCCAAGGAGACAGACCCCAGAGAAACTACACCTGCCTACAATCCTTGGTCTGTGACATCCAGCCTCCAAATCTAAAAGAAAATAAATTTATGTTGTTTATGCCATCCCAGCATGTGACATATCATTATTGCAGCCTTAGCAGACTAATACAGTAACCAAAGGAAAATGTATCGATATGACATTAAAAAGCATGAATAGTCCCCCTGTATTACATATAACATAGTAATATGAAAACTGAAATAGACCACCTACATAAGGATGTTATTTCCAAAACAAGAAAATATATTTAACATATTTTGGTAACAATAAAATAAACACAACAAAACACCTTGAGAAAACCACTTAAATATGTCAGGCACGGTTCCAAACTGTTAATTTCATACACACTTCTTCACTGAAACATGCAAAGTCCTTATTCGGTATATATCATTAACATCTCTACTTGAAGGTTGAGAAAACTGATACTCAGAGGAATTAACTAACTTGACCAAGTTCCCATATCTATTTATTGATGAAGCTGTGATTTAGCCTATGCGGGCTGATGCCAAAGTCCATGCTGTTAACCACTTGTTATGCTGCATATGTGAGTATAAACAATGGTGACATTTTTCACCTCTCAGCTCTGTGAAGGTTAATTAAAAGGTACAGGGTCTCAGTTAGACTGGAGGAATATGTTTCAGTCATCTGTTGTACTTTCTGCTTATAATAACCTATTTTCCAAGTTGCAAAGAAAATAGATTTTTAGGATTCTCACCACATACACACACAAATGATGTTGGTGAGGTGATGGATACATTAATTAGCTTAATTGAATATTTCAATATAAACAATGTAAACAATGTAAACATAGAGCAAAACATCACACTGTACCCCATAAATATACACAATTATTATTTGTCAATTAGACATACATAAATAAATGCAAGAACACTGATGATATTCCATGTTGGGATTCTAATGCATTTTTAGGCAGAATATAAATTGATAAGAGCTTTTAAAAGGGCGACTTAACAATTTATATCAAGTCTTTTTTTATATCACACAGACAAGAAACAATGTAAGAACAAGGATAGTTATCACAGTGTTATTAGGCAACAAAAGCATGACACAATATAAATATTCATCAAAAGAGAATTTGTAAGATAAAGTATTATACAACCATTCAAAGGAATGGAATGTGTTGCTCGATATAACTGATTCACACTTATTGACAAGAAAAGATACCCATTACTAATTGTTCCATGTAGTATTTGGTTTTTCATATTTTTCTTCTATTTTTTTTTTTTTTTTTTTTGCAGTTTTTGGCCAGGGCTGGGTTTGAACCCACCACCTCCAGCATATGGGGCCAGTGCCCACTCTTTGGGCCACAAGAACCACCTTTTCTTCTACTTTTTTGTTTGTTTGTTTTATAAAATCACAAAGGAAGGCTAAAAAAGGACAAAAATTGGGTTTACCTGAGGAGGTAATGAGCTTTGCATTCATTTATTCATTCATCCATTCAAGAAATATTTGCTGAATCCCTACTGTGTGCAAACCCTGTCCTCCTTTGAGCATGCAGAACTGAGGGGAAAAAAAAAAAAAACCTTATTAAATTCTCATGACCAGAGATATTCAAATAGTATCTGAATGACAATATGGAATAGGTGATCTTTATGTAGTGTAAATTCATTTTTAGTGATTAGGCAAAAAGTTTTTGGTATCTGTGAGAGTCTCTGAATCTATAATTTAAAAAAAGGTACAATTTCAGGTATTAAATGCTGTTTTCTTTCTTGTTGAACTTCCTAGGGCAATTTATGTGTCAGGAAAAGAAATTGAACTATGGTTTAACTATGGAGTTAGACTTTAAAAATGTATTTGGAAGATGATCAAAGCCTGATAACCAATTCAGCTCTTAAAATAATATGTAAATGTGAGCATGTAAACACAAATCTGTATGGGATATTTATATTTTCCAAAATGAGCCAGAAGGGGAAAACTGCTATGTAATAAGAAAAATAGATCCTGAAACGTGGTTGAGAGAATTTTGCAGTTACTTATCTTCCAGAAAGAACTAAGTAAATATTAGTGTAGAATTACAATAAATAAGAGGGCAGTTGGAATATCAGGAAATTAATCACTATTCACAAGTTTCTTAGGCATTCATTTATTTTAAGTTCTTGTTTGTTAGTGGAAGAATAAATCTGTTTTTTAATAGGGAAAACAATAATGGCCATCAATCCTGAGTCCCTTGAGGTCTTTTAATATTGCTTGTAAGAGAAGCATTTCAATTAAAATAGTGATATTCTCAATGTAGCACCTTTTAAGCGACTATTATTCAGTATTGTTTTGGTTAAGATATAAAGACGGCATTTTTTTCTACTTAATTTTTATTCATCTATTTTATTCATCTGTTTAAAAACATATATTGAAGGCCTTCCAAGTGCCAAGTATTTCTCTGGGAATACAGATACAAACAGAACAAAACAAAACACAGGCCGCCATCACGGAACTTTTTTTTTTCTATTGGAGGAAGCAGCTAGTGAACAAATTGGATTCTGACATATTTTGAAACAACCTAAATATAACTCCTATTGCTTGATGCACTGCTGTGATATGAACACATCCAATTCATTATTTAACAATTTCTCACAAACTTTGTAAGAGGTATTATTGGAATAAGGCAATGTTCGGATATAGGCTCTCTGAGATAAACTGATCCACAGTACATGGCAAAACTGGTATGAAACCCTGGTTTCTCACACACTCACTCTTCCACATTTTTCACTATGACTTTTGTTTTATATTTTTATGTATTTATATTTGTAAGTATTCTCACAAATGTGCATATGCCTTTTGTTGTAAAAAATAACTAAACATTTATCTGAAATGTTTTTTATTACCCTATTCCTCGCACGTGTAATACAAAAGAAAAACTACCACCACTGTTTTCTTTATTTAGGAAAAAAACATATTCAGCTTAGGAAAAAAAGCGAATCTAAAATTTAAAATAAAAATTACATGCAATTATGTCCTAGAGTTAGTTACTAGTAATGATTTGGTGTATATCCTTCCAGCTACAGAGTTCTAATTATGTATTATATAATTATAAATGTTAGTAATGTTTTATAACCTGATTTTTTACATTTAGAAATATAAACTATCTTCTTTTTCAATAAATATATGGTCATTCTATTATTTTTGGTAGCAGCATATTGTTTTTGTTTTATTAAAGCCTGCTATTTTCCTATTAAAATAGCTAAACCTTTACCTAGAATCAATAGCTATTTATTTATGCAAAATCCTCAAAGTAAAATTTATCAATTAGAGGGTATGAACCTTTTCTATATTACTGAACAATTTGTCGCTCTGAAGGTCTGCTCCTATTTACACATTTCTGTTGAGGATAAAACTGCCTGCTGCTGTTCAGTAATTGTAGGGAGATTTTTTCAGTAGTCAATATGGTGTGACTACAATGGTATCTAATTATTAAAACTTGCCATTTATTAAAAACAAAACCTTTCCATTTATTGATTTCGCTCAGCCAATCTCAATCTTGGGTGTCCAGCACTCTACCTACAGCTGGGTGCTGAGGGTACAGCAGCACACAGGACCAGCTGCACCTGTAATCTCCTGGGGTCAGTTCTGGTGGAAAACAAAACAAAGATATCGCAGTCACTACTGCTGCGAGATCAGTGCTCCAAGAGGGTGGGACGATGGGCTTTGTGCATACAGGATGAGGGCACTTCATTCAGAGTTAGGCTTGAGGATAGCATGAATGATTCCCATAAAAAGCAGTGAGCTAAAGATTAAGTAGAAATCACTCAGGCAAAGGCAGGATGGGAATATTGGCTGTAGGGTCGTGGAGCTCGACTCTGACCATGGCATGTGGAGTTCCACTAATGGATTATGGAGCTTTTACCAAGGTATGCAGAGGTCTCTGTGACCGTCGTGGAGCTCTGATCTTGTGTAGGACGTAAGATCCCACATAAAGGTCCTTCTGAAGCTGAATGTCTGGTTGCTTCCCATTTCCCCATGCCTCCAGTCTTCTTGACCAGGTGTGACCGCCTACTTCAGGACCTTTGCCTTTGCTTCTCCCTATATGTAGTATCTTTTTCCTCCTAGTTTTTGTCAATGCAAATCTCTAAACAAATCATGCTCTATTCACACATCCTGATTTTTTTTTTATTCATCACTTGTATCACCACATTACAAACTACATATTTATTTGTATATTTATATCTGACTGTCCCCTTCCTCCAAATATAAAATCTATCTGATCAGAGATTTCTATGTTTTAACTTCTTTCATTTTGCAGGGCAAAGAACAGTGCTGGGCACATAGCAGACCGACCCCCCATGACATTTTTTGCTGAGTGAATGATTAGAGAACAAAGGGGAGATTAGCGAATAGATATAAAAATATGAGAGCAGCCCAGTAAAAACTCTTTAAATAAAACCCGAATTAAAATATATCTTGAGACACAATGAGGTGGAAGATGGTTATGAAGAGAAATAAGTCATTGTAAACAATCCGTGACAAAAAGGTATGGTGGGAGTAGCAGAGCACAAAGTCATGGATGAGGCCAGGATTTATAACTCTTTGATGAGGACCTCCGAGAAGTTATGAGCTAATGACGTTATGAGCTAAGATGACTTCGTTTTTGAAAGAATTTCAGATGCAAATTGAAGTTACATAGAATCTTCACCCAGATTCTCCAAATGTTGACATTCACCAGATTTGTGTATTTTTCCCCTCTCTCTGTGTCCCTTCCTATCTGTCTGTCCATCTCTCTCTCCATACATACGTATATCTACGTGTATGTATATTTATTATTATTTTGTAAGCATCCAACTTTAAAGTTTTGCTCTGATCCACATGATTCAAAATATTCCAGTGCTTGCCTCCTGTGAACAAGAATATACTTTTATGCAGCTATACTTCTGCTATTAAATCTAAAAATTAACATGGATATGATTTGATTATCTAATCTACAGTTTTTTTGTATATTTGGCAGTTGTCCCAACAAGGACCTTTATAATCACTACTTCAACAAAATCTAATACACCTTACATTGGTTTTTCACAGTTTTAGTTTTCTATCACCTGGAACAGTTGCTTTTGCCTTTCATGATGCTGTATTTTTTGTAGAAGTTGAGTTAGTTAATTAGTAGAATGCCTGTTTTTTCCTTTGAATTAGACTGAGGTTCTAAATTTGGGACAGGAATAAGAAAGATAAAATTTGAAAAAAGATATTAGTTTGAGCCTATTAGTGGTAAGGCAACAGAGGCAGTTTTCTTTATTGTGGAATTTATATTTCTCTTTGCATAATTAACAAGTGTTTTCAGAAGGTAAGTTATCAATAAAAGAAAAAAGTCTGGATAGCTATATTAAACAGGGTTCTTTAAAGAAACATAATCGATTATGTGTATGATTTATTATTAGGAATTGGCTCAGATAATAATGGCAACTGAGAAATTCTAAGATTTGAAATTGGCAAGCTAGAGGCACAGCACTGCTTGGTTCCTGACTAAGTCCAAGGGCCTGAAAATTGGGAGCATCAGTGATGCAAGTTCTAGTCCCAGGGGCAGACGCAATCTGTATCCCAGTTGAAATCAATCAAACAGGAGGTGTTTCCTCTTACTGGAGACAGGGACAGACTTTTGTTCTATTTAGGACTTCAATTGATTGCACTTAAGGAAGGCAGTCTACTTTACTCAGTCTGCCAAATTCATATGTTAATTTCATATTAACAAGAAAAAACCCTCACAGACACCCGGAATAGCATTTGACCAAATTTGGGAATCTTGTAACCTAGTCAAGTTGAGACAAAAAATTAACCATCATTTAGCATGGCCTTAGAAAGAATAAAAAATTAACCATCACAGTAACTATTGTTAGTGTATTACTAGAGTATAAAAAGCTGATAAAAAGGCTAATCCCTACTTTTTTTTTTTTTTTTGGTAGATACAGAGTCTCACTTTATCACCCTCTTAGAGTGCTGTGGCGTCACACAGCTCTCCAACTCCTGGGCTTAGGTGATTCTCTTGCCTCAGCCTCCCGAGTAGCTGGGACTACAGGCGCCCACCACAACTCCCGGCTAATTTTCTGTTTTGCCGTTCTGCCGAGGCCGGGTTTGAACTCACCACCTTCGGTTTATGGGGCCAGCGCCCTACTCGATGAGCCACAGGCACCCCCCATGTTTTTAAAAAAAGAAAAGGGAGAGGTTGTAGTACTGGGAGTACAGAAGCTAGATTGTGGAGAGAAGCTAGATTTCAGGGGGTTGAGGTGGATTAGGGGATCAAATAGATGTACATAGTGAGCCTTGACAACTCAAGAAGAATTTCTGTGAGAGAAAGAAGATAAGCAGACAGAAGCCAGAGGAGAAAGCACTATGTGCACTCGAGAGAATGAAGTTGTTTGTGGTTGCCTCGCTTTGGATTTTTTCAAGCAGTGGAAGAAGACATATGCATGCTTAAACACTGACAGAAAATGTCCAGTAAAAATGAAGAGGTTTACTATTTGGGATGGATACGATACTATAGACAATGAAGATTTTGATAAATTTGAAAGGAGAAGAAATTCATACGAATGGGCAACAGATCTTTCATAAGCAGGAGAGTGAATGCTTATTTCACTTTACCAGGCTGGAAAGAGTAAAAACAATATATAAACACACACATGTATATACTTGACTTTGGGAATTGAGACAATTTATAGTCAGTGGCTTTGGTGTTGTGAACTAAGATTTAAGGGCACGTGCCAAAAATAAATTTCTCACGGCTGTCTAGGATTGTAAATTGCAGAACTAGAAACACAAACTGCTATATCTCAATAATTATATACAGGAATGTTTAATCAACATTGCTGTGATAACAAATAATGGGATATAAGCAATGCCTGTATTGAGAAAGCTTAAAGATACTATATTATATGTATTTATATAGAGACATATAAAACTACTTTAATGAATAGGGTAGAGCTGTAATAGCTGAGAGAGACTTCTATGTTGTTCTATGTTGTATTGCTGAGAAAATAAAGTTATACAGGCCAATTTAACATAATCTTTATTTTTAAATTGAGCAGACAATGACAAAGAGCTGTGTAACACAGACATGAGTGTGTGTGCATGTTATATGTGTGTTGTGGTACAATGAGATTGGAAAAAAATGAATGCAGGAAAAGGAAATGCGCACTAGGTTGAGTAATGGTTATATTATGGATAGCACTTGAGGAGAGAGAGAAAGGCGCAATGTTGAGGGAATGGAAGGTAAAAAAGAATTATACAAAACAACAAATACCTTAAGGGAAAAACATGTGATAGTAACTCATGTATGCTAAGCCATTCACATTCATACATGTGCTTACAGGAATATCACAGATGTTTAAACGGTGGATTTTACTGGGTGCTAAGATATTTGTTAACTTGTTCTTTCTAACATATACCCTAATGTTTTATTTTGCAATAGAAACATATTCTTCTTTGTATAATGAGAAAAAATAATCTATAAACCTATTCCATTGCAGAAAATGCAAGTAATTGATTGTTTTCAGTATGGGAAGGCTGCTTATTGCTCTTGTAACATTTCACTTTTAGTAGTTATAGTATTATTCAGTTAATTGAGAGGTTTTTCATTTTCTTGAGAAATTACAGATCTTACAAAAGTGGTAATTGTATTTGGCACTTACTTCTTTTATTTCTCTTTCTCTCCTATAGCACCATTATTTATCTTCTTCCAGTCACTAACCCCCAAAACCAGACCCGCTCACCTACCTTCCTGACTTCTAAAAGGATGGATTAATTTTACCTGATTATTGTGAGAATTTCTTAGACTTAATGAAGCTTCATTTATCAGATTTTTTTTTATGGGCAAAAAACAGTGCTCTTGTTTCCTATTGAAGAAATCTGCTCAAACTCCCTGGTTATGAAGATATTATCCTTTAATTTCATTTAGAAGTTCTTTATTTTACATTTATATTATCTAAAGATGGTTGGGAGTTGATTTTTCTGTATGATGTGGGGTAAGGGTCAAGATTTATTTTTTTGTCTGTATGAATATCTAATTAATCAGGCACCATTTATTGTAAAGGTAATCTTTTTCCCATTGTATAAGATACATCTGAAACACAAATCAAATAAGCTTACAAATGAGTAGTTTTGGGACTCTCCAATCTATTTGTTTAAAATTGTTATTCATTCTTGCATCTCACTGTTTTAATTATTATAGATGCATATGAGATCTTTATTCTGATAGAGTACATTCTCCAGCTTTGTTCTTCTTCAAGATTAATTCTTTTTTGGTCCTTTTCATTTACATATAAATTTTCAAATACTGTTGTTAATTTCCACAAAATATCCTGCTAGGATTTTTGATTGAGATTTTCCTGAACTCATAGATCTCAGATCTCTTTGGGAGAATTGATATATTATTGTTGTATTGGTCAGTTGGTCCTGTGAAACAGAATCAACTGAATATAGAGATAATTATCTGTCTGTTAATTATCTGTCTGTTTATCTCTGTCTCTCTGTCTCTCTTTCTCCATAAAGAAAGAAAAATAGATTTTAGGGAGTTGACCCACATGGTACCATGCAAAGTCAAAAATCTGAAAGGTAGGCTGGAAGGCTGGCAGCCCAGGAAAGAGCTAATGTTGCGGCTTGAGTCTGAAGGTAGTCTGTTGGCAGAAGGTCATTCCTCTGGAGAGGTCTACCTTTTTTATTTTAATAAGTCTTTTAACTGATTGGATGAAGCTAACTTATAAAATATAATGTTACGTGGTACCATGGACCGACCAAGTTGACACATAATATCACCCATCATAACCTCACCCCTTATGACCTGGGCACCCATACCTATCTCCTTAAACTATATTTGATCTCCAAATAAAAACAATGACAAGGTCATACTTCTATCCAACATACTACAACTAACCTTCACATTACTGGAAACACTTGAACCCCAAAAGTGGGTTCATAGAACTTGAGTGGCAGTCACTCTTCTCTTTGATATCCTGTAAATTAAAACTATGATATAAAAGTTAAGATACTTAAATATTCTCACACAAGTCATTACATCTGAAGTTATATGGTTAGAGAAGAAAATAAGGATTTTTGCTTCATGCACACACAAAACATGAACATACACAAATATACTCAAAAGAAAATAAGGAAGAAATACTCATTGCTAGGATAGTCCTTGTTTTTGTAACTGCTCACATGATTGTAGCTTGTATTGAGAACTACCTTCTTCCATATTTTCTTTGCTCTCAGTGAGCACCTTAGTTGCTCGTAGTTTGTTACAGGTATTTTCTAGTTACCATTTATAATTGTTTTCAAACTTAATCTTCTACATTCAGAGAGGATATGGAACAATTTTAATTATTCAAAATTTGTCAACTCTGGCTTTAATGTCTAACAAATATTCAGTTTTAGAAAACATTACGTAAGGCACTTGAAAAGAATGTTCTGTCATTGTTGGGTATAGTATTTCTATGTAGTTCATTTAGGAAATATTTGTTAATTGTGTAGTTCAGATCTTCCATAAACTTCCTTGTTTTTGTCTTCTGTTCTATCAGTTATTAAGAGAGATAGGTTAGACATCTCTCATTTTGATTGCAGGTGTGTTTATTTCTTCTTTGCATATTTATATATTTCTCTGTTCTGTTAGTTTTTGATATATACATATATATATATGTTGGTGTGTGTGTGTATGCATGTATAAACTATATTACTAAGTACATAATATTTGTTAAATTAAAGCCTTAAGTCCCCCAGCCAACTGAATATCCCTCCTCTTGGACAAGGAGAACTCAGAAAACCTTAAAGCTGAGTTGTCAGCCATGAGGAGAAGGGAGGTAGGACATGCCTAATTATGTCTTCTTTCTTCTAGAATTACTTTTTTAACATACTAAATCATTAAAATTACTTTTTTAAGATACTAAATCATTAGCAAGCCTAAAGCCATATAAGATGTAGGTTAAATCAGAGGTCGCCAACCTTTATGGCACCAGGGACCAATTTCATGGAAGACAATTTTTCCATGTGGTATGGGAAGGATGGCTTCTGGATGATTCGAGCACATTACATTTATTGTACACTTTATTTCTGTTATCATTACACTGTAATATATAATGAAATAATTATAATACTCACCATAATGCAGAATCAGTGAGAACCCTGAGCTTGTCTTCTTGAAAGTACACAGTCTCATCTGGGGGTCACAGGAGACAGTGACAACCAAAATGTGTTGCTTATGTCCAGTCTACTCTGTAGTCTTCTTGTTTTTGGTTGTTGTCACTGCAGAAAAACCTGCTTCACAAACACAAGATGCTGGAAAAAGAACCAGGCTTTTCAGTGCTTTTGTGGCAATCTCAGGATATTCCTGCTTGACTTAATCCAGAAAGTATGGAGATTTAAAGTTGTCTCTAACATATTTTTAAGGTCACAATCTTTCATGATCTCAAGCAATTGATCCTCTCCTAGCATGGACAAAAGCTTATTCACAAATGGGTTGTGGACCCATTCCTTTCCAGTGCAGGAAGTCTTTTGTGGTTGGGAAGTACTCTAAGATTCTTTTTTGAAAGTTGAGATAGGTGATCATGCAGCAGCTGGGAGAAAGGTGGCCCTGGCTCAGTCTTTTACAAAATCTCTGCTAATGTTAGAAACATGCTCCAAATCCCAGTGTTCGCTCACTGCCTCCATAATTGCAGTTTGGCGTTGAATATAGCCATTTTATCTGCCAACTTGAACACAGTTGTTATTCTCCCCTGAAGTGACAGATTGAGTTCATTGAACAGGTTGAATATGTCACACAAATAAACAGGTTTTGCAACCCATCCCGTGTCACTGAAATGTGGTGCCAGTGGTGACTGTTTTCTAAAGAAATCTCTGGAGTGGCACTTGTAACTCTGGCCAGTGGTCTGCCTTTATAAAGCCATCTCACTTCCATGTGTAAGAGAAGAACTTTATGAAGAGATGTGAGTGAAAGACATGTACTTTAATGTGGTTGCTAACTGTCACCACATCATGCAAGGCATTGTTGAGTTCAGGTGTCACTTTCGGCTAACCAGCATTTCTCTGTGGATAACACAGAGCATAGACCCACATTCAGAAGCAACCTTCTTGACTCAAGTAGTGAAATCAAAAATCTGTCCAGTCATGGCGTCACTCTGTCTGTGCACACCTACACAAAATGGCCAAATCAGTTTTCCTGATGTGCAATCATTCAAAGACTCGAATAGTGCTGCAGCAGTGGTGTTGGTGGGTAACAAATGTGCATAATATATCCTCATTCACTTCCTCCAGAAAAATATATTATGCACAGAAATAAGCATTATTGCCTTATTACCAACCTGGATTCTACGGTGATTCATTAATCCTTTCTAACAATCATGCCTCAACATCCTCTGCTATTTCATCAGTTCATCTAGTCACGGTGCTAGATGGCAGAGAAACACAGGTCACCTTTGAACTGCAGCCTCTCCTAATAGTTCATGGCAAAAGTTCTTAGCAGCAAGTAGATCAACTTTTTACCAGGAACAAAGGGTTCTAAGCTTTAGAAATGTGGTTAGCTACTAAGAGTAATAATCTCAGTGCAGAAACATTTGATGAAGTGGTGGCCTTCAATAATTGCTCTGTTCTTTAATGTTAACTTTTTGTTCTTTTGAAAAACTCCAAAGGCTTGTCTTTTAGTGCATGGTGCTTGGTCTCTATGTAGTAAAGCAGTTTGGAGTATTTCCTGGCTCCATTGGATAGCTGGTCTCCGTATATTATACAAAGTGAGCTGGGAGAATATGAATCACCTGTTGCAATGAAGCCATAATTTAAGTAGGACTCTTAGTAATTTCTTTTCAAAGCGGCTTTCGTTTTGTTGCCATTCTCAGTGTCTTGGGTTGTCTCCTCATTGGGCCTCTCCTCCTTGTCAACATTTAATGTAATCACTGATGTGTTTGGGTTTACATCTATCCTTATTCCTTTCTTCATTATTTGATTTTATTTTTGATTAGTCAAATATTTTTATTCCACTTTTCCCTTGAAATAAGTAATAATCCATTTATTTTACCACTCTCTGACTGGCTATTACTTTGGAGTTACTGAGACACCACCATTATATCTGAAGTAATTTGATTTCATTTTTTTTTATCTGCTCTATTAGTTTATCATGTCCACCTTTTGATGTATAGAACTTTTGAGTTAGCACCAGTTTTCTTTTAATATTTGGAATAAGTGAATTTCTATCAAATCATTATAGTTTATCTTTGGAGGTTCAATTTCATACTTATGTCTCTTAACCATGATAAAAATGTTATAAAATCAAACTGATAAGTAATATATGTTTTTAAATGATGTTTATGAAACAAATCATAACTTGCTAAATTTAAACAATAGTTTAATATCAACTATTTTTATTTCATAGAGTAAAAATAAAATATAGCACATGAATGCTGAAAATAGTCATCACATGCTAATCAAGAATGTTTAAGTATTATCATATGAATCATCCCCCTCCGTACATATGATATTTTCATGCTTAAATGAACCTTCCAACTTGGAATAAATAATACTCTGTAATAAAACAATGAAAGCATCTAATATAAACATCATTAACTTTTGCATTCAGATTATTAAGGCAGTTTTATTATAAATATTCATGTTTATTAACTTTCTAATGACTTTTAATAAATTTACTAATTTTATTCCAATCCAATCTATTACTTACTATCACAAAGCATCAAGAGTGACCTTTTTCAATGAAATGTCATGTCCCTTCATTTACTTGCCTTAAGTATTTCAAAGATTTCCAACTAACTTTTTTTCTGTGTTATCATCCTTTTGGCAAAAAATTATTTACACCATGTTTAGGAACTTTTCACATGCTCTTTCCCCATTCTTTTCCCTAGATAGCTTCTTCTCTTTTTTCCTAGATTCTGTATACCTTTTTTCTGACTAAAAAATATAATTATTTTCTATCCTGCATAAGAAAATTCTGAGACTATTCCATAATCTTGAATTGTTACTCATTGATAAATATTCTGATATTTATCTGAATATTATATCTGATAAATATAAATGTAGGTATTACATTGCTTTGTTCATATGTATGCATCTGTGTATGCCCTTATGCAGCACCAGCACATAGAGAAATTCACATTATTTCAGGACTCTGTGGAAAAATGAAGGCTGGAGATTATGCATTTAGAGCCATGCCTACAATACATAAAATATTGAGATTGGATGAGCACATTTAAGAAGAAAACACAAAATGAATACAGAGCACTGTGACTAGCTGGGATTTATTGTGGGACTATTTTTTGATTAGATAAGAGCCAATGAGGTTAAAATTGCATAAGTGTATCAATAAATACTTACTGAAAGTTAGTCAATTCTATTTTGTCCTCATAAGTAAATAAGTGAGAACTGTAATTGGAAAAACTAATAATTTTACAAGGAATTTGTTGGCTGTTTATCTTTCCAACTATTACTTAATTAACTGACTATTCTTTTTATTAAAATATTTTAATATGCCACTCTATGCAGTAGTGAAGTATTTGCAAGCTATATGAGTTTGGACAAAGGTCAGTTACTAAGGTCAATTATAATGGACATTCATAATGTAGAGTATTTTTTGTTTCTTAGATAAAACAAGTCTGGAGTTGGCTGCAAGGTCATTAGACACTCCCTTTTTATCTTTCTGTTTTAGTATCTTCAATGTCATCTATGATTGAGTTGGTCACTGGAACTCCAGGAATTCTAAAAGAAAAAGGACCAAGGAGTGGCTTTAAGATGGCGACTGAGTAACAGCTTCCTTGCAATTGGGCATGGTGAGATTGGGGAGAGAAGATTCAGGTATCTCTGACTGGGGAGATCTGCCCAGAAACATACCTTTGGGGACACAGGGAGACAGCGAGAGATTTCTGGACCCCCTGAGGAAGGCAAAAGCAGTGGAGATCTGACAAGTGGTTGCCTGTGTTCCTTCGGTCTAATCCTGCTGGCAGCTATGGCTGCAGCAGCAGTGAGATTACAAAGTGGAAAGGCTTTACCTGTGAACTGTTTGGGTTTCTTTTGGACTTGGCACTCAGTTGAACTGCCTTGGGAGAACTGGGGCAAGAGTGTGGGGGTCTTTGAGTGTTGTCTGGGGTGCCAGACTGAGGCACCGAGCCAGACAGAGCAACCAGTGTGTGGTTGTGGGCTGTGTGGAGCCATCTTAGGAGAACTGCTCTGTCAAGCTCCACCCTCAGGGTCGCAGAACAAACATCGGGTGGGGAGGAAGTAATCTAGTGACTGAGCAGCCTAAAGGCAGGGACTGAGACACCTTGCAGCCTTAGCCCTCAGGGGCATAGGTTAAGACCAGTTTTGGCACACTGGGTAAGTAGATAACCACTTAAGGTGTGATCCTAGTGACAAGCGCTTTCCTGGGAAAGCTTCTGCTTAGCCCAAGTTAGCAATTTACAGTGCCTTCTAAACAGGCTGAGGAGGATTTAAGCTCTCCACCCTGCAGGGTTTGAAAAATCATTAGAGGCTTCCAGTCTCCATTTTGTTCAGTTGTATCAACATTGTGATTAACATATCATACCCCAGAAGATCACCTCTTGCCCAGACAATATCAGCAAGATATATATACTGCTTTGTTTCTTGGTTTTGTTTTGTTTTGTGGAGTTGTTGTTGTTGTTTGTTTGTTTGTTTTCATTATTGTTGTTTTGTTTTTAATTTCAACATTTTCCTTAAAGATTTATCTTTTCCTTTTATTGTTTCTTCATTTTTCCAGTTTAAATATAATTTTCCATTGTTGCCTTTTTCAAAAATTAGACTTCAATTTTGCTAGTGTTTCTACCCATAGTAATTGTTTTTTTCCCCAATCTTATCCCGTAAAGTTTTCAGTTTGCTTGTTTTAGTTTGATTTATTGCATTTTTGTCTTCCCTCTCTACTTGGTGGAGGTGGGGTACTGTGTCCAAACAGGCTGGCAAAGAGCTGATGACCTAATCGCCCAACCAGGCACCCCCAGAGGTTGGGGGCTCTAAAGGTTGGGTCAAAGTACCCTACTGTACACCTATATTGCTCCCATCCCCCTCTTTCTGTGCCTTTCTACTTTTGGTCAATAGTTGCTTCTACCCACCCCTTCTCCTTCCTCCTTTTTCTTTTCTTTTCTTTCTTTCTTTCTTTTTTTTTTCTCTCTTTCTTTCTTTTTTTCCCTTCTTGCTCTTCAATCTTCTCATCCTCTGGTCCTATACCAAAGGGACTCATCAAAACCCTAGTCCAGAAGCACGGCAATTTAAAGATCAGGAGGAAGTGAAAGGAAAATTAGGGCAAGAAAACAGATAAATCAGTCATGAGGAAGAATCAGCAGAACACTCCTGGCATTATGAAAAACCAGTCCAGAACAACCCCCCCCCAAGGGGTGTGAAGTAGATACTGCAGAGGATTCCACCTATAAGGAAATATTAGAAATGACGGAAAGGGAATTTAGAATACAGATGATGAAAACAATCAAGGAAATGAAGGAAGCAATGAAGGAAAATGCTGATAGGGCAGAAAAAAAATCCAGAAACAGAATCAATTAAGAGAAGAATATAAAAAGGATATGGCAGAGATGAGGGAAATGAAGCTGTCAATTAGGGAACTTAAAGATGCAGTAGAAAGTATCAACAACAGATTAGACCATGCAGAAGAAAGAATCTCAGAGGTAGAGGACTAAGCTCTTGAGATAACTCAGATAGTTAAAGAGGCAGAAAAGAAGAGAGAGAAAGTAGAAAGTTCACTGGTAGAATTATGAGACTTTATAAAGCTTCAAACATACGAGTTATAGGTATCCCAGAAGGGGAAGAAGAAAGCCCCAGGAGAATGGAAGCCATACTAGAGAATATTATAAATGAAAATTTCCCAACTATCACCAAAGATTCTGACACTCTCCTTTCAGAAGGATATAGGACCCCAGGTCACCTCAATTCTAACCAAGCTTCCCCAAGACACATAGTGATGAACCTGTCGAAAGTCAAGACAAAAGAAAAGATTCTTCAAGCTGCCAGGAGTAAGCACCAGTTGACCTACAGGGGTAAATCTATCAGGGTGACTGCAGACTTCTCAAATGAAACTTTCCAAGCAAGAAGACAAAGGTCATCTACCTTTAACCATCTTAAACAGAACAATCTCCAGCCCAGAATTCTATATCCTGCTAAGCTAAGTTTTAAAATTGATGGAGAAATCAAATCATTTACTGACATACAATTATTGAGGAAATTTGCCACAACAAGACCAGCTCTACAGGAAATACTCCAACCTGACCATCACAATGACCATCACAATGGATCAACAACAAAATAAGAACTCAGAAATTAAAGGACAGAGCCTAACTTCCACACTAATGCAAAAGATAAAACTAAGCAATGGACTTTCAATAGAGACAGGGTCTCTCTCCTGCTCAGGCTGGTCTCAAAATCCTGAGCACAAACAGTAGGCCCATCTGGGACTCCCAGAGTGCTAGAATTACAGGTGTGAGCCACAGAACCCAGCCTGCAACATTATAATTGTCATTTATTTTCTTTTTTTTTTTAGAGACACAGTCTCACTTTATCAATGCTGTGCTGAGCATTTAAAGTCTCACTTTATCAATGCTGAGCTTTATCAAGCTCACCTCAACCTCCAGCTCTTGGGCTTAGGCGATTCTCTTCCCTCAGCCTCCCAAGTAGCTGGGACTACAGGCACCCATCACAACGCCTGGCTATTTTTTGTTGCAGTTTGGTGGGGCCTGGGTTTGAACCCACCACCCTCAGTATATGGGACTGGTGCCCTACTCACTAAGCTCACAGCAACCTCCAATTCCTGGGCTCAAGCGAGTCTCCTGCTCCACCTCCCAAGTAGCTAGGTGCCCGCCACAACGCCCGGCCATTTTTTGGTTGCAGCCAACATTGTTGTTTGGCAGGCCCGGGCTGGATTCGAATCCGCCAGTTCAGGTGTACGTGGCTGGCACCTTAGCCCATTGAGCCACAGGTGCCGAGCCATAAAAAGTTGTATTAAAGTAGTGGTGAGAGAAAAAAGAAGAAAGCAGAATGAAATCTACCATGCCATATAAACACAAAAAAATGATACAAATCAAAGAACTACACAAACATATTAGAATGGTAGGCATTGGGAAAACTGAGGAATAGACACGGAGAATAAGACAAATTGGCATAAAAACAAGGAAACAAGAGGGGCCTGTGCTGATCAACAGTGAAGTATTGTTAATTCGGCCAACCTTTACATCTGAGATCAAAAACTTTTCTGTCCCAGAGTGGTGAGGATTTGGTGAGATAGGTGGGTGCTATTCCTGCCCCAGTGCTTGGCACAAAGTCCTTAATAAATGTTTGTTTCTCTTCCTTCCCTTCACTTTCCACCGTCTCCATGCCTGCTAACGAACAAAAGTGATCTAATAAGTTAATTATTAACACTTTAAGGTACTAAGCTCTGATAATAACTTTTACCCTCTGTGTCACTGCATTCCAGTAGAAATTTCCATTTCCTCAGCGCCAAGCCCTAAAGCAAAAGGGCCAACAGTCTCCATTGCAAGGCCTATTTCAGGAGGGCTTGGATCTACCAGCTCACAACCCTTTGGGGTGGTAGTTTGAGCTCATTTCTCTCTCCTCTCTTCTAAATCAAACACATCAACAACTAGAAAGTGCACCACCTCCTAGCTCATCTGAGCTGCAGCTTGGTTTTAGACTAGCATCAAAGTGAAATGCTTATGTGCTGAGCCCTGCTCTTCTGCCTCACTGTAAAGACTTCCATCCCACATGCCCCCACGCCGTGAGCCAAGCTCTACCATTTCTCCCTCTCTGCCTCTTTAGCCGTGACTGCCATGTTCCTTCCAAACAATATATAAACTTTTAATTCAAAAATCGCATTCCAGGTGACTGGCTCAATCATGTAGAGATTGCCAATGACTCGCCCAATAAATTTGAGGCTCAGCAATTGACTTGGAGTCAGTGGCGTCTGACAGCTGCCCAGCAGCTGCAGGGGCAAAAGAAGCAGGATCTACACGGGTTTATAATAGATTGATGTTTTCGTCCAATCTCATAAGAGTTGTTGCAGTGAGACGCAATCAATCCCTGGCTGCAGTTTGCCCCAGCAAGTCAAAGTTAAGGTCAGCTGTGAGCAAAGGGAAGGACATTTCATCAGGTGAAAATATGAAAACCTAGCCAATCAGCGAGCATGCCTTTATCTAGCATACTCTGCCTGTCCCCCTCCATGACAGAAGACGTTGAGAAACAGTCACTCTAAGACCCCTGCATTTAAGACTTTAATGATCTTGGGACTGGGAGCAGTGGCTCATGCCTATAATCCCAGCACTCTGGGAAGTGAATGTAGGTGGATTGCTTGAGCTCAGGAGTTCAATACCAGCCTAAGTAAGAGGGGGACACCACCTCTTCTAAAAATAGAAAAATTAGCAGGCTCCTGTACTCTCAGCTACTTGGGAGGCTGAGGCAAGAAGATTGCTCAAGCCCAAAAGTTTGATGTTGTAGTGAGCTATGATGCTACAGCACTCTGCCCAGTACAACAGAGTCTGTCTCAAAACATAAACAAATAAATAAAGTTATATTAATCTTGTGAAGGATATAGAAAATTATACAGAATCTAAAGATAGTACAAGTAATTATATAACTAGTTGGCATTCCTCTCTGTCTGAAATAAATGTTCCTACCTTCCTTGGCAGGTCTGAATTCTACATGTGTCCAAATGCCACTGCCTTCCCAAATTCCTGGCAACTCGTCTTGGCGTTCGCCTTTGAGTCTAACCCCTCTCCAGTAGCAGCCTCAGGTCCCCTGGACGCATTGAGGCCACCTTCCCAGCTCAGGGACAGGAGCCAGCCCTGACCCCTGTGTGTTAGAGAGGGAAATGAGAGAGGACTCAGGGTGGCTTCCAAGGGCCGCTGCGTCGGGGTGGGAGCTGGGTGAAGTCCTCTCTCCAACTCCTTGCTTCTTGAACTCAGAGCTATTCTGAGCAGATGCCGTGTGCACCTTGTCCAAGATGACTTTACCCACTGACAGGGGCAAGTAACAGATAAAATCATCCAGGAACACAGGCAAGAAGCTTTTCCTTATATCCTCAGGTCCAGAGTACATTCTGAGTCATTAATCCTCCCTTGGGCAGGTTGGGATTAGATTCTGCTGCATCCAGACCACTCAGCCACATTTGTATTACTGGGAAGAATGTCAAGAATCGTGCGGCTCAAAGGTCTAATATCTGTCACAAACCATTCCTGGACTCATTCTTCTGTCTCCCCATTCAGAGTCCTCTGAGCAAGCAAATGAGGGCTTTCATCCATAAGTGATTGAGTTACCTAAGTAAACTGACCAGAAGGGTTGCAATCATACAACATAAAAAGCTAAAAATTTGAATTTACCAAAAGGAATTGCATAGCAGAGACTGGCTTATCAATCAGAGAAAGCTGAGGGCAGATGTTATGAAAATTAACTTCAGCATTTTTCACGAATCAGGAGCCTCATACTGGATGGATGGAACATTGTCTTTATAGACAATAAAATACTGACAGAATTCCAGACCCCCTAGCATGACTCTGTAACGCAGACCATGAAACCGGCCTTTCCCAGGCTCAGCCATCTTTTCTTTAAAGCAGTGGTTCTCAACCTGTGGGTCGCGACCCCTTTGTAACAGTGAAAATACATCCTGCATATCAGATAATTACATTATGATTCCTAACAGTAGCAAAATTACAGTTATGAAGTGGCAACGAAAATAATTTTACGGTTGGGTCACTACAACATGGGGAACTATGTTAAAGGGTCGCGGCATTAGGAAGGTTGAGAACCCCTGCTGTTAAACAGGCTGGTGTGCCACAGGAGCCACGTGACAGGATGAGAAGGAACTAGGAGATCACGTGAAGACACCAGGTCACAGGAAAACTTAAAGGCCATTGCTAGCAATTTATATTTTTCTTTGATGCAATGGGAAACCATTAGGATGTCGTAAAAGAATCATTCCATTACTTCTGTGTGAATGAACTATAGTAGTATCAGTAGAAAATAACATAGTTTGGCTCAGCAGCTGTGGCTCAACGGGCTAAGGCGGCAGCCTCGTACACCTGAGCTGGCGGGTTCGAATCCAGCCTGGGCTCGCCAAACAACAATGATGGCTGCAACCAAAAAATGGCCGGGCGTTGTGGCGGTCGCCTGTGGTCCCAGGTACTTGGGAGGCAGAGGCAGGAGACTCGCTTGAGCCCAGGAGTTGGAGGTTGCTGTGAGCTGTGATGCCACAGCACTCTATCCAGGGTGACAGCTTGAGGCTCTGTCTCAAAAAAAAAAAAGAAA
>CAUYON010062927.1:0-16540 GCA_963573935.1 Arctocebus calabarensis | reverse complement strand
AGGGCCAGGTTTGAACCTGCCACCCTCGGTATATGGGGCCAATGCCCTGCCCACTGAGCCACAGGCACCACCTGAAGGGTCATTAATTGAGGAAGGGAAGAGTGAGGAGTTACGGTTTAGTGAGTATAGACTCTCAGTTTTGAAAGATGAGATGAACAAAAATACTGGTGATTATTGCAAAACCATGTTGACAGTACTTAATGCTGCTCAACTTTACCGTTAAAGATAATTAAGATGGTGATTTTTATATTGTCTGTATTTTACCACAATAAAAAGAAATCTTAAAAAACTGTAAAATTTCCTGAAGAATACTTAGGAGAACATTTATTTCTGTGACCTTGAGTAAATCAGAATGTTATTAGACGTGACACCAAAATCGCAATTTATGTATTATAGAATAACTGGGATTGCTTCAAAATTAAAATTTTGACCATGCATAAGACAGACTAAGATAATATTTTCTCCCCACTTTGTGAGTAAGTATATTTTTCTCACATCTGACAAAGGAAATAGATGGAGAATGTATCAAGGGCTCTCAAAAACTCAATAATTGTTAGAATTAAAACAAAAAGAAATTGGGCAAAATATTTCAACAGTGCTGGTAACGACGTACACACCAAGTAGAACTCTCACACAATATTGGTGGGAATAAGACATAGTATAGTCACCTTGAAAAAACATCGGCAGTTTGAAAGCTGTGTTATGACCTAATCTATTAATTTTCTACTGCTGCAACGGAAGTCATCACAATCCTGGTGACAGCAAACAAGGCCCAATGATTGGGTCCCAGTTCAGTGGGTCTGATGTTCAGGTGGGCACTGACTTCGGTCTCATAAGATGGTATCAAGGTGTCAGCAGGGGTGAGACCTTTTACCTGGATCTCCGGTGTAGGAATAGGCTTCCAGGCTCATTCAGTTTTTGTTGTTTTCGTAGGATTGAGATCCCTGTCAGGGTCTCTCTTGGCTGTTTAAGGAGGCTGAGGTTCCTTCTCATGACCCCTTCCATCTTTCAACCAGCTTTGACTTAGCAAATTCCTCTCACACTTTGAATCTCTCTTACTTCTTCTGATGCTTATTAGAAAAATCACCTATTTACAAAAGTCTCCGAGACTCTGCCATTCAATAGACCACCAGGATGACTCCATGGCAGACAGGAGAGATTTACTGGTGACAGTGGTTTGTGAGCCTGGAAGATTCAATCTCTGGCATGTGCTGAAGGTCTCTTTCTCTGAAGAGGAAGGCAGGTTGTGTTTTATGCCTTGCAGCATCTGTATTATACTTATTCAGCAGGTTGGGGTGGGGGGATGCTATACATACGAGGGGAGACAGGTGCATGCTCAATGGGCAAGCATATATGTAACATACACTGCATCATCACCTTGGGGTGGGGACGAGCATTAAAATGAGGTGGAATTTTGACCCTTTTCATCAAAAGGAGAGCTATAGGACCCGAAACAGTGTGGCACAGCCTCTCTCACCAGGCTAAACTGGCATAAGGTTTGCAATAGCTTATCAGAAAAGAATGTTTGTGAGGCCTCTGTCCAATGAGAGTGATATTGTTCTGGGTTGTAAATCAGCCCCTCAGTCATAGGAATTTAGACATTTGACATGCATGCCGAGTCCTGGACCCTAGATCCCTAAGTAACTTTTGTTTCCTTAAAGCATTACTTAACTGAACCATGGAGTCTTGGACCACCCTGATCAAAATACAATGGTGGATGGGACAAGTTCTAAGCAGGGAGAACCAAGATGATGGAGGAATCAACCACCTCCGGACCTTTTAGTATCCTTATACCCTTATGACCATGAAATCTTTCAAAGAAAACCTCCCACTCCTATCATGAACATGTTGGCAGGAAACTTCAGATGTATTATTTAGTCAAAAGAAGGGTGCTCCCCTAATTCTAGGAAAACACGGCCCTTTTCCAAGAAATAACATCAACATTCCTTCGTTGGTTAGCTTATAGTTAAGTGATTACTTAAATAAAGGGACTAAAGGAACCACCAGGGCTATTTTCCTCTGCAGAGAGAACTAGCCTCTACTTTGTGTCTGGAGTATATTTTCTATTCTTCCTAAATAAAACTTGCTATCACTTTCCATTGCCAACTCACTCCCAATTGTTTTCTTGTGTGAATCCAAAGACTTACTTGGGCAGCACTGGGAATTACTTTCTTGTGACATTTGAATTTCTCTGAATCCTTGGCCAAATGTGTGTATTTAGCTTTCACAAATGGCACCAACTTCTGCAGGATACCTTTGCCCCAGGGACAGAGGGAGGAAAAATCACTGGAATTTCACTCTGTTCATGTTTGTGGGTTCCAGTCTTGCATTGATCTCCACTTTTCCATCCTCCTTTTCCAATTGCCTTCCCTGTGTACTTAACCTTCAGCATCATATAAAACCTTTCAGTGCCTACTCAGCCAGCTCTCAAAATTGCATAAGGCCAATCTCTTATTAAAGTGGGTTTTGCAGTTGCTTTCACACATTCAACTTCACCCTATGTATGTAGCAGATGCTCCACAGCCACTTTGACAAGGACGCATTTTTAAACATTAAGCCGTGAAAAACAAAAGTACCTAAGAAACATTTTTTAAAAGTGGCTTTTGCCGATTAATTGACCATAAAGAACTCTCATCTCTGAACAGTTCTAGTCATCTATGACTGCATGTTCTTCTTTGGAATAAATTGAGACCAGATGTCTGTGTGAAGAGGAGAGCGTCACCGAGTCATTTAATGTCAGTGACATGCGGCAAAATCCATTTCCACCACGGCGTCAGCCTTGCCCTGATGCCTGGCCTAGAATGAGGAGCTATCATGGCTTTTCTTATTATTGAGCTGGATGGAGTACCATGAAAATAAAATTACACAGCCAGAATCCTAATTATGGAAGTACTTTTACCAGAATGGATAGAGGTTTCATCAAGCAATTTCCAAGCCTCTCTAATGTGGCAGGAAAAGAGCTGGAAACAGAGAGCAAGCAAGACAAAGAATAAGGAAGGAACAATGTTAAAAGCTTATTAAGATGATGAGAGGCACTTAGCTGCTCATACAGGTAAAGTGGTAATTAGTTCATGCTTTTCTACTTGAACTTCACATTTCCTCTGAACACAATGGTCAAAAGTTTCCTTCTTCAAGTTAAGTGGGTCATTTGCACGCATGTCCTTGGTCTAGAGGAACAGAAAGCTCTGAGATCCCTGGAGGCAAGAGACCTGAGTAATGGCTGAAGTGTCAAACATCTTGACAGTTACCACCTGCAGAATCAAATGCGAAGGCTCAGACTCCCAGGGTTAATGCACCATCCTCTTCAGCTCAATTACCTTAAATGCATGTTAAGGCTTTGCAATTTTCCCGAGTGTAATTTTCCGTTGGCAGACCTTGGTACTTGCCTCAGCTCTGCAAATTAGCATTTATGTCTACTTTAGTGGGCTATTTCACCTCTTCAAATCTCAGTTTTCTTCTCTTTGAAGCATTTTAACAGTTTGACTACCTGCACTGATTTATCATAAAATTCCATAAAGATACTAAACTGGTAAAGATAATAAACTTGTAACCCTTTAATGATAAGTAAATATGAAGGATAGTATCATCCCTAGGAGAGTTCTATGGGAGTTTTGAAGAACACCAAATGGAGGCACCGAGGAAGGAGAGGTCAAAATGTATGCTGCTATAATTGAACTCCCCAACCTGGCATGACTCAGGGAAGAATAGACTGGACAGTCTCCCCACTGAACTGAAATTGTATATCCATTCTCACACAGAGCTCTAGAAGGGATTTCTACTCTCTGCTGTGAATAATCTCCAGTGGACTTACTTCATGGACCATTAAAAATTATTTGAGGCTGAAACACCAGATGTTGCCAATGATACCCCTCCAAAGAAGGCTACACTACCATCCCCCCAATGTAATAATCGTGTTAATAAATACTAGTCAGAAAACGAGATATGAAGGAAGAAGCTTTCTTCTGCATGCTTCAAAGAGGATGGAAGGTTCTGATTTCAACCCAGGTACAAATGAAGGGAGAGAGATAATTAAACATGCGAAGAAGCCCTGACCAACATTGTATAGTTTAGGATCTTGGTTATGATTTTAATAATACAACAGTGAAAAAGCAGATAAAGAGAATCAATCTCCTTTCTTCTAAGAACGTAGCTAATTTTCGTTGACTGAGAAAAATAAGTCTGATGGAAATTATAAATAAAATCCAAAAGAAGAATTTTTAAATTTGTCCATGTAATTATCTTTCCAGGAATCAAGTTTGATCATATATTCAAAAAATTTGGTGTAAAAAAATGTTTTCGTTGTAGAATTAAAAATGAAACCAATAGGTAAGCGAATGCATAAGAAAGAACAAGAAAAAGAAGGAGAGAAAGAGGAAAGGCAGATCGAGGGAATAAGAGAGAGGAAGAAATGGGGAATTACACTGCGTTTGGAGATGAGCCTACTTGATCTGAACAGAGAAACTCTCATTTCCTGCGTTGTTCTTCTTCTACAAGATACCTGAAAATGTGAATAAAGAGAAATATATTATCAAGCAGACAGCATGGCCAAAAGCTAATAAAATGCAAAATGATTGGAGGCATAGCACTTTAAGCAGCAGTGATAATGCTACATGAACTCTGGATAAATAGTAGGCTACAATGTTACATACTAACCAGAGCTAGGTGAGTAGAAATAGAGAAAAAAAAAAGTGGAAAACAAGAGTGATATTTCATAAAAATATGTAGCAGAAGGATATTGGAGGGGGATGACTTCAAGGTAATACTAATTACTAAAAGAAACTGTATTAACCTTTACTGTATCCCTAAAGAAAAAATTTCAAAAATCTCCAGAACTTAGAATGCAAAGAATACAAAGTGCATTCTTTGCATTCTAAAGTGGAAAAGTTGTGTGTGTGTAAGGGGGATGTAGATATAGACATGAATATTGATACAAAAATAGGTATAAAAGAAAGGTATCTGACCTTTTATTAATAGTATGAAAAACAGAGACACACATAGCTGGATACTTTCCAGATGGCCACTTCATACCTGTCTGTCTATCTATACACATAGTACACACATGCAGCATTAATACATATAACTTTTATATATAATATATATTTATGTGAAGTTTATACTTCTTCCTCAAAACAAAATAAATTTTGAGTTAAATTTTCTCGAGAGGTTAATGTTGCACAAGCAATGCAAAAACAAACATAATGTCTCTCTAATATACTGGGTCCAAATGATTCCATAGAAATGAGATCACAGAAAAAACTAAGCCCTTGAGAAAACAAACCATGAGACAGAATAAAACAAAAAAATCCTGTAAAACCTTATATATATATAGTGGAGTACTATTCATATATTAAAAAGAATGAAATTCTATCCTTTGCAACAAATAGAGGGCATTGGAGAACATATGTTAAGTGAAATAAGTCAAGCTCTGAAAGATAAATTTCATGTGTTCTCCCTCATATATGGAAGCTAAATATTAAAACAGTTGATCCTGAGTGGTGCCTGGGGCTCAGGAAGTGGGGCACTGGCTCCATATACCGGAGGTGGTGGGTTCAAACACTGCCTCAGCCAAAAACTATAAAAAAAACAAAGAACAACAACAACAATAAAAACAAAAACCAGATGATCTCATAGAGAATGTGAAATCATGGTTACCAGAAGCTGGGAAGGATAGCAAGGAGAAGGGTGTAGCAGACCCTATAGCGTCATGGGAAGGAGAAGGGAGAGCTAAGTTTGGAATACACTGTAATTATAAGAAACACTGGTAACATCTGGGTCATATAACACCTTCGTGGCAGGACAAGGGGATGAGATTTGGCTCTCCTTAACACAAGAGCATGTGAGACAAGAACATCAGTGATTGACAGTCTCTACACCTGTAGTGCAAATAGCCACGGGATCACATCTATAAGAAGCTGCAGGAGAGGTCAGTCGGGAGCAAGCATGCTATTCTGTCATGGACTTGCTCACTCTGACTCTTTCTCTCCTCCTTCCCTGAGCCTGTCTAAGAAGACTGCTAAAATTTATTCTCCTATTAAGACTGTTTCTCTCCCTGGAAGACTCTCTCTCTCTCTCTCTGTCCTCCCTGGAAGACTCTCTCTCTCTCTCTCTCTCTCTCTCTCTTTCTCCCTTATGCTAAGGTGACTAGACACTTCAGGGTAATTGTTCCCGGGCAAGATAACACAGCGATTCTTGTCTGGACAATAAATAAGCCTGGCTAGAAACCTGGCCAGTCCCAGGCCCAGAAAGGAAGGGGCAAAGTAGGGATGGTTAATGGGTGAGAAAATATAGCTAGAGAGTTAGGATAAACAATGTTCAGGGGCACAAAAAAGTGACTAGAGTAGTGATACTTGAAAATAACTAAAATAGTGGAATTGGAATGTGTCTAACATGAAGAAATGATAAAAGTGTAACGTGGATAGATATAGCAAGGCGATAGAAACCCAGTTGGCCCAGATTTTATTAATTAATATTGCATGCCTATATAAAAACACTGTATGTGCCAACAACTATTACATGTCCATAATACTTAAAAATAAAAAAGTTAATTAAAAAGCTATAAAATCAAAAGCAAAATGGATGATCTTCCTCTATCAGATAACAAAATTAAATGAACTTTGTATGTTTAAATATTAAAAAGGGATAAAGTATCATAGAATAATATGAAATTATTGAAATTGAGAAGACATACCAAGAAAAATTAAATGTCAAATGATATTAAATATATTAATAGTTAGGACTCCATGCATATGTAAAATAAATATACATCAATATTAGAAATGAATGAAGAGATTAAACTATCTAAACACAGTTGAACAGAGAAATATAAATTATCAAAAAAAAAAACCCTAAGACATGTGACATGAAATAACAAACACAGAAATAAGAAAAATACACGAAAATGAAGAATTAACAGTGTAGAGTACAGAGTCAGAAAATTCAACATGAATCTAATGAGAGAAATAAGTATATAAAGTAAAGAAAATGGAGAAATTAATACATGAAAAAAGATAATGACTAAAGTTTTTTCTGAATTAGTTGAAGCTACAAATTCTTACATTTAGGAAGTCCAGTAAATTTCAAGCAGAACATGAAAGGGAGCTATAGACATCTAGATACTTCACAGCAAACTAATACAACAGCAAAGACTAGGTGAAAAATAATTCAGTAGACAGAGAATTATAAAGAGCAGCCAAAAGTATTGGCAGAGACTACTCAGGGTCAGCAGAAGAAACCAATGTATAACAGAATAATGTCTTCAAAGTCCTAAGAAAAAGTAACTGTTACTGTAATGTCTATCACATTTTCTTCAAAGTATGAGAATTACGAAAGTATTTTTAGATAAAGCAAATCTGAGCGAACCTATTATCAAAAGATTCTTCTTTACTAATGATGATTCTTTGGCAAGAATATATTTTTTGTATTAATTAATTAATTTTTTAATTAAATCATAGATGTGTACATTAATGCAATCATGAGGTACAGTGTGCTGGTTTCATATACAATCTGAAATATTTTCATCAAACTGGTTAACATAGCCTTCTTGGCATTTTCTTAGTTACTGTGTTAAGACATTTATAGTCTGAATTGAGTAAGTTTCACCTGTATCCTTCTAAGATGCACCATAGGTGTGGCCCCACCAATTACCCTCCCTCCACCCATCATCACTCCTTTCCTTCCCTCCCTTGCCCCTTTTCCCATATTCTTGTGCAATAATTGGGTTATAGCCTTCATATGAAAGCTATAAATTAGCTTCATAGTAGGGCTGAGTACATTGGATACTTTTCTCCCACTCTTGAGATACTTTGCTAAGAATATGTTCCAGCTCCATCCAAGTAAACATGAAAGAGGTAAAGTCAGCATCTTTCTTTAAGGCTGCATAATATTCCATGGTGCACATATACCACAATCTACTAAGGATGGTTCTAAATGGTGATCAGTAGAAGGAAGAGAAATGACCCAGCCAGAAAGGTTTTAGGTGAGAGCTGGGCAATGATACATAATCTGGGAAGCAGATTAGGTGTGTAATATATTGCATTTCTGCACAATGCCCCAGCAATATATCTTGTCCTTCAAGTTCTAGGAGAATTTTGGCACTCCCTTAGCAAGATGTGATACTCATTTCTCCTTGGTGAAACCTGGCAGGCCTTGCAACTGTTTAAACAAATGGAATGTGATGGAAATGGCATTTCATGCCCTCTGATATTAGGTGGTAAAAATTGATGTAGCTTCTATCTGGCTCTGAAGAAACTATGAAAAAAGACCAAATAAAAACAGAAAAGAAATTGCTGAAGAAGTATCTCTCTTCAATTCTTTGAGTTCCCAATTTTAGGCAAATAAATAAGTAATTGCGAGAGATTTAGAGGATTTCTCACTACGGCCATTATCTTCTCAGTTCAACTGCTTGAGAGAATCTGAGGAAGAGTCAGCAAGCTAATCGAACCAATCAATTCCTGGACCCACAACAGATAATAATTATCTATGTATTTGCTTTGCCATTCATTTTTGTGGTAATACGCTTTCCAGACATAATAACTGGAAAATATTTTAATTAATAACTGGAAAAACCTGCTAGGGAAATAATGCTATGTCAAAAATATAAACATGTAGAAGTGATTTTTGGACTAAGAAGCAGAGAAATATTAGAAAGGCCTTGAAGAAACTATTAGCAAAAACCTGATGACCTTTGAAGAAACTAAGAAAAAGTGGAGACAGTGATATTAGACCTAAAGGAAATGGGCCCATGTCTTACAGTGTAAAAAGGATTGGTAATATTGTTACCTGCTGTGATGTAGAAAATAGAAAAAGTATCTATGAACTTAGTGGTCTGTGAAGGTGTCAATTGTCTTCTTTTTGTCTAAAATAAAATATGAGAGAAGAGACATGTGCTAGTGAGAGAACTGCTAAATATGAAGAGGTCAGGATCTGCTTAGATCTAAAGTAAAAATAATTATTATTATGATTATAATATTATTCTTTTTCTTTTTAAATCATAGCTGTGTACATTAATGCAATTATGGGGTACAATGTGCTGCTTTTACATACAATTTGAAATATTTTCATTAAACTAGTTAACATAGCATCACGGCATTTTCTTAGTTATTGTGTTAATACATTTATATTCTACACCTAGTAAATTTCACATGTACCCTTGTAAGATGCACCGTAGGTGTGGTCCCACCAATTACCCGCCCTCCACCCATCCTCCCTTCTCCCCTCCCATCCTTCTCCCCGTTCCCTTTCTTGTTGGGCTATAATTGGGTTATAGCTTTCATAAGAAGACTATAAATAGTAGATCTGAGTACATTGGATACTTTTTCTTCCATTCTTGAGATACTTTGCTAAGAAGAATATGTTCCAGCTCCATCCATGTAAATGATTATAATATTCTTAATGATACACTCATAATGGTTTCTGGGCAGATACAAAAATCCAGAGTGCTGCCAAAGAAAATAGCTTAAATATGGTGTGTGAGTGCGTGACAAGGGTATGACTGCATAATTTTTTTGTTAACACCTCAGAAAGATTCATGCAGAAAGATTCAAAACTGCAGCTTCATCTAAAGATCGTAATGACTTATCTTACAAATCTTTTCATTTAAACAACAGAATTTCTAAGACCTTTCAGGGTAGATATTGTCTCATAGCAACTTTATAGAAAACCTAAGACTGAAAAGCCTGCAGTAAAAGTAATTTGTGAATGTGGCCATTGTCTAATGGAAAGAGCCAAAAGATTTATAGGATAGGCACAATTTTCTTTAAGAAAAAAAAAATTCCAATTTGCACAAAAATAGAAACAGTATAAAATCCAAAAGGGCTTTTGGACTCTAGAATTTTTGCTGGCAGAAGCAGGCTCAGTTTCATGTACTAACTACTGTTATAGAAAAGAAGGGATAGTTTAGAGAGAAGAAATCAGAGCCAGAGAGTGAAGCCAAGAGCTATCGCAAATCATTCCCGAGCAGTGAGGTGGAGCTCTAATTAAAGAAATTTCAAAATTCTGGATTTGGAATCAGTATAGATCAGTGGCTACAGGCACTTCCTATTTTTACTGTTTCAAGTAGAATGGTCTATAATTTGTATGATCATCCCACTAGATGTTTCTTTTTATTCTGGTATTATACCCTTTGTCTTAATATTGCATTATAGTATATTTTAAAGGTTGGATGCCTCCAAATTTGCTCTTTTTGCTAAATGATCTAAAGACCAGTGAGGTAAAGAAATTAGTTATCTACAATTCCCCACGTATCTTCAACATACAATAATGGTTATATAGCTAAAGGAAACGAAGTCAGTGTGCAGACGAAAGTTTGGCACTCGGTTTATTGCAGTGCTATTCACAGTAACCAAGATATAGAATTAATCTAAGCATTCTGCAATGCTTGCATAGATTTTTTTAAAAAATGGTATACATACACAGTGGAATATGACTCAACTGTAAAAATCCCGCCTTTTGTGACAACATGAATGAACTCAGAATACACTATGTTAAATGAAATAAGCCAAGTGGAGAGGAAGAAATGCATGTACCTCATGATCTCGCTTATAATGTGGAGTCTGTAAAATAAAATTGATGTCATAGAAGTAGAGAGTGGCATAGTGGTTACCAGAGGCTCAGGGGTAGAGGGGATGGAGATGGGTGGAGAATGGTCAGTAAGTACACAGTTAGCGAGGGGGAATAATTTCTAATGCTCTGGTGCACAGAAGCATGACTACAGTTCACAAAACTGTACTGTATATTCCAAAATGGCTAGAGGAAAGGATGGTGCATATGCTCACCACCAAGAAATGTCAAATATTTGAGGCGATGTATATTTTAATTATCCTAATTCGATAATGGATACAAGGTAGATACATGCATGGAAATAGCAAACACAAAATGAAGTTAAAATATATATATATATATATATATTAAATGCAAGAACTAACTCTATAAAACTTTTAGAAAAAAATATAGGAGTGAATCTTTGGGACCTTGGACTAGGCAATCGTTTCTTAGACATGACACCAAAGCATACGTGACAAAATAAAAAATATATATAAATTCGATTTCATCAAAATGAAAACTTTTGTGTATCACAAGACATCATGAAAAAGTGAAAAGGTCACCCAAAGAATTGAAGAAACTATTTACCCACCATCCATATCTGAGAGAGACTTGTACCTCAAATATTCAAAGAACATTTCAATCAAATTATAGAAAGATAAGTAACCCAATGTAGAATATGGGCAATGGATAGGAGGGGACATTTGTCCAAAGAAGGGTATACAAATAATAAGTACTTGAAATGATGCACAGCATAATTAGCTATTAGGGAAATGCAGATTAAAGCCACAATGTGATACCATATCCCACTTGCTAAGATGAGTATAATAAAAAAGACAATATCAAAACATAGTAACGTAATTCTAAATTAGTGTAAACTTTAGGTTTGGGAAACTATTTTCTGGGAGTAACTATAGTAAGGGGAAAAGATCTGGTTGTTTCAGAGCTTTTGTTTGATAAAAATATGTCTTATTTTGACACTTCAGACTTACTTAAAAGGTGAGAGGAACTTCACACACAATGGAAATTGATGAACTAGAATCTATAGTTTGAGTGAGAGAAAAATGGTTTAAAATCTGCCTGGAAAATACCAGATTTCTCTTTTTTATTTCACTGCTGAGATAATCATGTGGTTCCTTCTTTTATTATATTAATATTTTGTTTTCTATTAATTGAGCCTCAGATGTCAAACGTTCCTTGTATTCCTTGATTTAAACCCTGGTTGGTCATGATCTGAGAGAAGCGATGTTGCTGGCTTTGAAGTGAAGAAAATGGGCCACTAGCCTGGGAATGTAGATATCCTCCAGGAAAAAAAAAAAAAAAACTGGACTTTTTCTTAAAACATTCAAAAATAAACTCAAGTCTTCTGTATTTTAATTTTACTCAATGAAACTCATGTCACACTTCTGACCAGAAAAAGTGTAAGACAATAAATTCTATTTTGTTTAGCTACTTAGTTTCATGCTAATTTGTTGCAGAACAAACAGAAAACTAAGAATACGTAGCTAACTGAGATATTCCCCAAGCAAAGGCAACAATATAAAATTATAATATCCCTATGTAAAAGGAAATAGAGTGATGTAAAAATGTCATGCCCAAAAGCACCTTTTTAATGGCATTTCAGGAAATTTCTTCCTGGGAAATTGATTGTGGTCTTTACACATGATTACCTTGAAATGTATAACAGTAAACACATTACTGTTTATACCATTTTATTTTCTACTTGTATTCATTTGGTACTAAGCTTGTAATCTCATTCTAAATAAGAATCACATTCAAGCTTATCCTTAGCAATTTATAAAGCACTGTAACAAGGGCGTTTTGAACATTATGATTTAGTAGAGCCCTAGTTAAGCATTTCTCTCACTTTTCTTACCTGTTGCTAGATAACACTATTGAAGATTTTAAAAGAAGAGTGAAAACTTTAAGAGATACCTACAGCAGTGCACATTTTTTTGCCAGTGTATTATTACAAGATGCATTTTAGGCAGTGCACAGAAAGTCATGGGAGTGCGTTTCTCATATTTAAAAATATTAGCTTTGACTATGTACTAGATCTTAAGGATATAAAAATTAGTAAGATAAAGTCCTGGCCATTAATATCATGGCCTGGTCTAGCAAGTTGGAGAAATATAAATGTAGTGAATTACAATAATATATATAAAGCATATCAACATACATAGGATGTGAATAATAAAGAGCAGTGTTGGCAGCAAGAGGAAAAGTAACAAGTGTTAAAGCAAGTAAAGCAATCAAGGTAAGAGGCGAGGGTCTGAATGGTCTCACTTCCTTACCACTAGGTCTGGGCTTTACTCCGTAAGGAGTGCTTCCCAACGGTTAAGAATTTATACGGTGTTTCATAGATGGGTATCATTTATAAGCAAAAAGCTCTTATTTCGTGATATCTGTGTAGAATTTACAAAAGGGAGCTGTGTACTTCCTTTATGCTCTAAGTGAAATTAATCATTGGCTCATATACCATATACACAAATATGTATGCATATGGGTGAATACAATTTTATTCCATGCTTTTATGTATATAAATCACAACACAGAAATTAATATTACTCTGATTCTATTTTGCCATTTGCCTAGATTTTCACATATATTTTTTTAAAAAATATTTGTCGATGTATTTATTTCAGGTTAATGTGAGAGTGCAAATAACTAGGTTACAATGTTTGCACTTGTTAGGTAGAGTCCCTCTTGTAGTGGCCCAAAAGGTGTGCCATATACTCTTACGTTGCGTCCACTAAGTGGGAGCACAACATCTTCCTCCCTCCTCCCTCTATTTGTTCTCCCCTCCCTTCCCCCAACTTGAACTGATTGAGTTTTTCTTTTATGTGCACATGTATGAGGTCATCCACTGGTTTCATATTAGTAATGAGTACATTGGATACTTGCTTTTCCACTCTTGTGATATTTTCCTAAGAAGACTGTGTTTCAACTCTATCCAGGATAATAGAAAAGATGTAAAGTCTCCATCTTTTCTAATGTCTAAATAGTATTCCATGGTGTACATATACCACAGCTTGTTCATCCATTGCTGGGTTGATGGGCATTTCGGTTGTCTGCACCTCTTGAAAATTGGAAACTGCACTGGGATAAATAATCTAGTGCAAATGTCTTTATGGTAAAATTATTTTTTTCCTACTGGGTAGATGCTTAGTAATAGGATTGCGGGATCAAGAGGTAGGTCTAATTTGAATGCTTTGAGAATTTTCCATACTTCCTTTCAAAGAAGCAGTTTTAGTTTCCAGTCCCACATACAGTGCAAAGGAGCTCCCTTCTTTCCACATCCACACCAGAATACATAGCTTTGAGACTTTGACATGTGGGCCATTCTCCCTAGGATTAAGTGATGTCTCAGGGTAGTTTTAATTTGCATTTCTCTGATAATTAGGGATGACGAATATGTCTTCCTAGGTTCATGGGCAACTAGGAAGGTTTGTCTTCTTCAGAGTGATCATTTCTCTTGCCCAGTGATAGATGGAGTTATTTGCTCTTTTTATGTTGATTAATTTGAGTTCTTTGTAGATTCTAGTTAGCAACCCTTCATCAGATTCATAACATGCAAATATTTTTTCCCATTCTGAATGTTGTCTATTTGCTTTAATTTTTGTGTTCTTCGCTGTTCAGTAGCTATTCAGTTTAAGTCCTATTTCTCTATATTCATTGCTGCCATTGCCACTGATGTCTTCTGCAGAATCTTTCCCCAGTCCAACATCGTCAATAGTTTTCCAATACTTTCTTCTAAGATTTTTATCTTTCCTGTCTTAAATTTAAGTCTTTTATCCATCTTGAGTCAATTTTAGTAAGTGGTGAATTATGAGAATCCAGTTTCAGTCTTTTATATCTGGTTCTCCAGTTCTCCCAGCACCATTTGTTGAGTAAAGAGTCTTTTCCTCAGTATGTGCTTTAGTTTGGTATGTCAAATAAAGGACTGGCTTCATATCTTGATTTTCTATTCTGTTCCATGTCTATCTCTATTGTTGGGCTAATACCATGCTGTTTTGATCACTGTGGACTTGTAATACAACCTGAAGTCTGGTAGAGTGATACCTACAGCTTGGTTTTTATTACATCTATTGCCTTATTTCTGTACTTTATGACGTGGCTTTTAATGTAAGACCAGGAAAAAAAAAAAAGAAGGGTAAAGAGTGTCAAGGAAAAAAAAAGAAAGAACAATATAATGAAAAAAAGAAGAAATGAAAAGGAAAGTAGGAAAAAGTTGGAAAAAATAAAAGAAGGATAGAACTGGAGACAGAGAGACAGGAGAAATAGTGGTATCCAGCGGTACTTTGTCCCACACATACAATTCCCACACTGTAGGTGCCTAGGCTGGGTGGGTCCTTTGATGTCAGGAGCTCCTTTCCTGCAAAAGAAAGACCCCACCTCTGTAAATAAAGGAAAAAATCAGCAGTATGTGACAGTGCAGACCTGTCAGGAACCAGCCCCAACACACTATGGATTTTCTTCCAGTGGCTTGGTGGGGCAGAAAGGCTGTGGGAAGTATAGGAAAAAGTAGGAAATAATAGGCAGTAAACAAAGAAATAGTTTTTAAGAACAGTGAGGGATTCGGGAAGTGGCACACCTTTCTTTATACCTTCCAGTATGCCGTGCCAAATTTCAGGCTGGCTTTTTATTTATTTTATACATCAGTGTTTCAATTATAAATCTCATGAAGGCAAGGCAAACAATCCTGTCACGGTTCTAGCTGCGCTTGCATTTCTTTAACTAAACCAATTCTTTAACTAACTATATTAATTGTATGAACTTATTTGAAACGTTTATTGTTTTAAGGTATTTATGATCTAACACAAACAGAGTCTGGATAGTGAAACAGCTTAGGAGCAGGACATCAGGGAAATACCCAAGTTGGTCCACACTTGCAAACCACAGATGTGATTTTTTAATACTCTGAAAGTCTTGGGTCTAGACAAAGAGACACCTCTGCCTAAAGTAAGGTGACAGAAGAAAAGAGATATTTCATCTCCTTATGTGGGTTGGAGCAATTCTTACTGTGTTCAACACAATTTAAACATTCCTTAATTCCCCAAAAGCACTCTCCCAGAGTGAACAGCCCCTCCCTGCCAGAAAACCTGGGCAGAAGCTTGCAGCTCTCGTGGCAGAGCGCTGGTGGGAGGGATTGGAGAGGTTGGGAAATTTCCAGCAAGACAAATTTAGAATTTTAAAGTGGGAGGTCTTGCACTGAAAACTAGGAATTTCCTGAATCAACCTTTCTCAGGTTTCTTTTTTCCTTTCGTCCATTCTCTGCCATCCTGTTCCTAATTTAATTCATAATCAACTTGCGACTAATAACTGAATATTGGTTTGTAGCTTATAAAATCATTATCACTAGTAATTCAAGCACATCAAGCTATGTCTCTTCCCATAGGTATTCTCACGTGCATCCTTTAGGGACCTATCAGTGCCATCTTTCCAAAGGCTAAAGCTAGAAGGACACTCTAGACTCTAGCTAGATGGACACTCTAGAACTCAAGGTGTTTTTAAGCCAGACCAATGTCTCCATCCCAGGCCTCAGAGTGAGGCCCTGCCTCAGAAATAGAATGCAAAGAGAAAGAGAATAAAGGAAATCAGAAGAAAGAAAGAAAGAATAACAACAAATTAAAAAGAAAATTATATAAGAGGAAGAAAAACAGAATATCTTAGTTGTTGTTTTATGTGGTAAGGGGAGGATTGTAGAAAAATCTCTATCAGGAGAGAAAAAGGAGAACAATTAAAAAGAAAGAATAAGAAAGAATGAAGCTAATTTATAGCTTTCATATGAAGGCTAAAACCCAATTATAGCACAGGAATACAGGGATAGGGGAAAGGGAGGGGAGGGGTGGGGGGAGGATCGGTAGAGGGAGGGCAATTAGTGGGAACACACCTACGGTGCATCTTAGCAGGGTACTGGCGAAACTTATTAAAGGTAGAGTATTAATGTCTTTATATAGTGATCAAGGAAATGCCATGAAGGATATCTGTAACAGTATGA